>JANHGB010065018.1:0-21856 GCA_026283785.1 Coracopsis vasa | reverse complement strand
GCAGTAAATAAAAACATTGGTTTTATCAGTGCTTTTCTCAGGCCGAAAGTCAAAAACACAGCGCTGCACCAGCTACTAAGGAGAAAAACGACTGCTACTGCTGAACCCAGGACACAGAGGAGGTGCTCCTGAAGCCAGCATAGATTTCTTTGCCACTCATGGTGCAGGCCATGGGGTGAGGTATGCTGTGCCTCTGCAGCCCATGGAGGTCCATGGTGGAGCAAATATCCATCTGCAGCCTCAGGAGGACCCCTTGTTGGAGCAGGTGGATACACCCAAAGGAGGCTGTGACTCTGTGGGAAGTCCATGCTGGAGCAGACTTATGGCAGGACTTGTGATCCCATGGAGAGAATGGTTCATGCCAGGGCAGGTTTGCTGGCAGGACTTGTGATCCCGTGGGGGACCCAAATTGGAGCAGTTTGTGAGTAGCTGTAATCAATGGGAAGGATACATTAGACAAGTTCATGGAGAGCCTGTCTTCCTGCTTTCCTCTGTTTCAGTTTGTTTTCATGGCTTTTGCTTTGTCTTCCCTCTCTTCTTTGCTTTTTCTCTTTTGATGTGTCTCCCTGCTGCACTATGTCAATTGTTTAGATTCAACATGACATGCTGTTGTGACAAAGTACAATTTGGACAGTAATGTATGTATCTTATCAAGTCATACAAATGGAAACACTTGAGAAAACATGGACTTTGAAAAGTGTCACTATTAATGTACACTATATTTGCAGACTAGACATTCAGCTTTTTGCTAGTGGTGGACTCTCATCAATATCCAAGTAAAAGCAATTTCAAAAAAGTTTAACTGAACCTTTTATGTACAGTTTGGACATGTGTGAGTGCAAATCACAAAATGAATCTCAATAATTACAAATCCAACTCAGTCAGAAGTACATTATTTCAGTCTGACAGTTTCCTGGACAACAGAGTTGTCTGTTTCTGAAAGATTCAATGTAATTTTCTAAACAGATTTATTCTAATTTCAAAGCATATAAAGTGTGACAAATGTGTTTAGATTTCAATTTAGCTCACAGAACTTCCAAATTTCTCAGGTAAATGATGTGTTATGGTTTTAGATCACATTTTTATTTGCCCTTATCCTTACCTTTCCCTGAAACATAGGAAAAAAAAAAAAGGGCTTTACTGAGATGTGCTTTTGTTTGAGTTAGTACATTCATTATTCTATAAATCACAAATCACAAAACACTAAAGACCAAATCCCTGGCCTGCATGAGCCAGCATGTTTTCAGCAACCATTTGCATTTACATCAGCTGGAGTTGGATTCAGTTCTTTTCCTGGGAAACACAGTTATCTGCTGCTACTTTACTGCTTTGTGAATCAAACAGACGTAACCTATGCAGTGATTAAAGCATCAAGCCCTAAAAAGTGCTGTTTTGAACTTCTGTTCACTTTCAATGATGGCTGCTAGAAAATATGCTGAAAAAAGATTTTGTGTGTTTTAAAAAAGAATGTATATAACTGAAAATAGTTACTGCTCTGAAACAGTGTTTTTATTCTGGTACTGCCAGGGTAGAGTGTGGCTGTATTTAGCATCTTTCAGATGCACAAGGGTTTTGATCCTTCCTCTTTTGTGTTTATGGGCAGTTTACACTGCACCTATACTCATTCGTTGAAACACCTATGTGTCTTAGGGTTTTGTTATGCCTTTTGTCTTGTGGGTAGGGTTAAGGACAGGAAGAGATCACTTGGCAATTGCCATCAGAGGCAAAACAGACTCCACTCTGGGAAATTAATACAATTCATCACAAACAAAATGACAGTAGGATAATGCAAAACAAAACCAAATCTTAAAACACTTTTCCCCCACCCCTCCTTTCTTCCTGGACTCACTGTCATTCCTGATTTTCTCTGCCTCCCATCCCCTAGTGGCACAAGGAGATGAGGAATGGGGCTTACATTCAGTTCATCACACAGTATTTCTGCCACTCTTTCCTTCTCAGGGGGAGGACTCTTCACACTATTCTCCTGCTCCAGTGTGGGGTCCCTTCCGTGGGACACAGTCTTCCATAAACTTCTCCTGTGTGGGTCCTTCCCATACGCTACAGTTCTTAATGAACTGCTTCAGTGCATGTCCCTTCCACCACAGGTGCAGTCCTTCAGGAAAAGACTGCTCCAGCATGGGCTCCTCTCTCCACAGGTCCACAGGCATCGCCAGGAGCCTCCTCCAGTGGGGACTTCCCATGAGGTCACAGCTTCATTCAGACATCCACTTGCTCAGGCATGGGGTCTTTCATTAGCTGCAGGGGAATCTCTGCTCTGGTGCCTGGATCAGCTCCTCTCCCTTTCCTCCTTCACTGACCTCGGTGCCTGCAGGACTGTTTCTCTCAGATTCTTACTTTTGTCTCTGGCTGCAATTGCCCTTGAACAGTTCTCCCACCCCCTTCCTTTTAAATATGTTATTCCAGAGGTACTATCACTGTTGCTGATAGTCACAGCTTTGGCCAGCGACAAGTCAGTTTTGGAGCCAGCTGGTATGTGCTCTGTCAGACATCAGGGAAGCCTCTGGCACCTTCTCACAGAAGTCACCTCTGTAGCACCACCACTACCAAAACCTTGCTAGGCAAGACCAATACATGAATGTATAATACAAAAATGATCTTTCTTATCTTATTTTAAATGCTAGAACAGGTAAGGTTACCCCTGAAGTGTGTATTCTTTTTCTGCATTTCCAAGTAATAAATGTTTCAAGTCACATGTCAAACAAAAGAATTTTTGGGACTGCTACTTACCTGGCATTGCTAACCTGTGTCCTGGGTTCAGCAGTAGCAGCCATTTTTCTCCTTCTTAGTAGCTGGTGCAGTACTGTGGTTTTGCTTTCAGCCTGGGAACAGCACTGATAACACTGATGTTTTTAGTTGTTGCTCAGTAATGTTTAGTCTGACCAAGGACTTTCTGAGTCTCATGCTTGGCCAGGGTGGAAGTGAAGCTGTGAGGAAGCAGAGACAGGACAACTGACCCAAACTAGTCAAAGAAATATTTCATACCACAGCACATCATGCCCAGTATATAAACTGAGGGCAGTTACCCGGAAGGGCTAGAACACAGCTTGGGTCTGGCTGGGTATTGGTCGACAGGTGGTGAGCAGTTGTATTTTCTCACCTTGTTATTTTCCTTATTGTTATTATTATTGGTGGTAGCAGTAGTGGTTTGTGCTATACCTTAGTTACTGGACTGTTCTTATCTCAACCCCCGGGAGTTACATTCTTTCAATTCTCCTTCCCATCCCTCTGGGAGTGGGCAGAGGAAGGTGGAGGGAGAGTGAGCGAGCGGCTGCATGATTCTGGATTGCTGGCTGGGCTTAAAACACAACAATCTGTTATCATTTTTGTGGTTAGGATTTAGAGTGGTTAAGTTTTACTTCATAGCAGAACCTCATTTCAAGGTTGCTTCTTCGGTTATCGTGATGACAAATGCACCTTGAGAAACGTGGCATTTGTTAAGTTCACAAGTTTACCTTTCCCACCACCAATGAAAAATTATTTTTGCTGTTTAATATTCTCTAATATAAAGTTGAACCATGAAGATAATTAAGGGAAATTAAGCAAACAATAATGACAGTTATTGTTGTAATAATCATCCAATAATAACAGTATTGAGAAAGTATTATATAGATATTCATATATAGTATTCTAAGAAACTGTTGCTGAATAGAGTGAAATAACAATTACTTTAGAATAAAAATTTATTTAGAGTAAATGCTTCAGTGACAGGCCCTGAGAATACAAGCACAGGATGATAGCAGAAGTCATAGAATCACAGAATCATAGAACAGTTAGGGTTGAAAAGGACCTTAAGATAATCAAGTTCCAACCCCCCTGCCATGGGCAGGGACACCTCACACAAAACCGTGTCACCCAAGGCTCTGTCCAACCTGGCCTTGAACACCGCCAGGGATGAAGCATTCACAACTTCCTTGGGCAACCCATTCCAGTGTCTCACCACCATGAGTGAACACCATTTGAAGTAACTAGCAGGCTTTGCTTGGGGATATGGGGATAACTGTAGTCAAAATAGAAATGAATTGACAGAGTTGCTCAGAAAAGCTTACAGCACTTGCCCTCATGATGTGTACCTCAAGCCAGGATCACTGGTGCTCCTCTGTGTGCTGTGCCATGCAGATGGGAAACATCCTTAACATCCCCTCAAGTCTTTCAAATCTTGCTCATGTAACATTGGACCTTAAAAGAGGTGGCAGTTTACTTGTCCTACAACATGTGATGTAAAATTTCTCCAGCAGAACTGTGACGTGCAATCCACATCCATTATCTTCTGTAATTTTCAGAGAAGGTGCCTAATCTAGAGGGGTGTTTAACTAAGTGACACTTGTAGGGTTGGTGTGGACAGACTCTCTCCCACTCCCAGGCACCCTAACCCAGGGTGATTTGCACTGTGCACGGGCCTCTCTCCTGCTCCTTACTGGAGCTGGGACTCTGTCTCCGATCACATTTTACTTTAAATTAAAATTCTACAGAAACAACATTGTGGTGTGCACAGGAAATATCAACGTGTTACTGAGAAAAACACCGGATCAGGCCTCCTAGAAAGATTTCCTACCCTGGCTCCTTTGGAGCCAGAGAAGCCAATCAAGACAACAATTTCCACAAGTTTTGCTCTAAAAACCTAATCTCAGAGATTTTTCAACTAGAACAAAGTGCTAAATATTTAATGTAAGCAAAAACTAAAAGTAAAACAAGTTTTCTGATTCTCTATTACATTTAAAGCAGAGCAAGAGTGAGACGGCTGAGAAAGCAGCATTTAATTCCTAGCTGTATCTAGACCAGAATATCCAGCCTAATTTACACAGACAGACAGTCACAGTTCACATAATCACATACGGCAGAATATGACAGGGGAATTAAAGGACCAGGAAAGCATGTCTGAACTATGAGCTTCCTATTCTGAATGTATTAAATGCAGACATTTAATTCAGCAGAAGGCTAACCTGGTTGATTCTTATTTTAAGCAAAAATTTATTTCAAGCAAAAAATACAAAACAAATGATAGAGGGTTTTTTTATTACTTTTTCTTAAATAAAGCAAATACCCAATTTAAAGTTAAGCTGCCACATACTACATAGATGTACTAGAAGAGATAGCCAAGATTTTGTAATAAATTCTGGTATAACAACTGATGAGCAAATAGGGAACCATATTATTCCGTACGCCAGCCTTTTTCCCCAGGTTCTTTCTGCAAACAGCACTGACAGCACTCAGAATTTCAATTCACTATGCTACACTGGCATTTGCCTCCCAACCTTTATTCCCAGAAACAGGTGGGAAGATTTGACACGTAGACCTGGCCTTTTATTCTGATATAAAGCAAAACTTATTCTTGTGAAGTTAATGTCACAGCAGTGCTGTAATAAAAGAGATTTAAATGCCCAGTGTAAGAGTCTGATTTTACCAAAATTCCGGGCTAAGGACAGTTCAATTTCAAATGAGCTATTTGTTGAAAAGCTTCATTTGGAAAACAACATATTCAGAGCTGTATCTGATGAAAACTTAACTTCTTGATAATAGCTCATTTTATTTTATTCCATTTAAAATTGGTCGTCCTTAAGAGTGGAAACATTCATTTCTACATCCCCAACACACTTTCCCTCTCTTTCCCATTACTTCCACATTATTTCTCACCTTTATTTGTGTTGTCATGCCTAAAAACAATAGATGGGCATTTCATGAGAAAGAAATAATCTCTGTAAGTGATATAATGTGCTTCAGGGTATCCAAAATAAGACATCATAACACAGAATTCTGGGGGGAAGAGGAGGAACGCGGGCAGGAACCAACCACAAAACAATGCACTTGTACTAATAAAATGAAATTAGATTATGTCAAATATTCTGTAAACTTTTCTACTGTTTCTTTCATTTTGAAGCTTTGCTCCCATTTGAGCAGAGGCCACTCAGAACTCTTTTTGGGTTCCTGAAGTTACACAAAAGCAACAGACAGAAGGAAAAGCCAGATCTTGTTTATCAGCTTAAACTTGTTACTCTTCGTAACGGTTTGCTGTAGACTAGCATGAACAGCCACCTCTGAACTCCTTCTTTCTCATTTCAACAGCTTTGTTGGACATATTTTCCTGAAGAAACCACTGTCCTTACTGGTTAAGGAATAAAAAACCCCTATGACTGTAAGCAATGGATGTGTCTCACAGAAGGATGTACATCCGACATATTATAAATCACTGTCAAACTTTAAAGGTTGTCATGGTTTTCTTCACTATTCATTGCCTTAATATTCAAAAAGGCACTATTAGAAAACAGTGGTCTAAAACAGTCATCAAAACATTGCTGAAGACTCTCTAGAAAGGATAGAAGCAGACGTGAGTTCCGTTTCCAAGATCTCAGTCCAAGAATGGCCTAGAAATTCAGGGCAATGCTTCACCACGCAGGTGATGGTGTGCAGGCAAAGACGGGTGTTGCTAGCCCCTGAAAGCAATGGGCAGCATGAGCGGAGGAGCTGAACACTCACCCACACAAATGTGTCCTTAGAAAGCGAATGCTAATGATCTGCTGATGCAATCAAGGGAAATGAAATCCCATGTATAACCACTATCATATTATTGTGGTTGATTAGTCAGAGGCGAGTAAAAAGGAAGGAGCCTCCAGCCACACAGAAATCAGATTCTGTTCTCCAAAGTTGAAATTGGTAAGACAAGAAGTAACAGCCTGAAACTGTACCAATAGAGATCTAGGCCAGAACAATTCCCAATACCAAGGACAATCATGGAATCAGAGAATCAACTAGAATGGAAAAGACCTTTAAGATCATCAAGTCCAACCATTACCCCAGGACTACCAAGTCCACCATTACACCACATTGCTGAGGGCCTCATCTACACGGTTCTTGAACACTCCCAGGGATGGTGATTCCACCATTTCCCTAGGAAGCCTGTTCCAATGCCTGACCACCCTTTCGGTGAAGAAATTTTTCACAATATCCAGTCTAAATGGAGCACAGGAACAAGCTTCCTAAAACACGGCAGGGACCCCATCCTAAAATGTTTTATAAACAGTTAAGTCAAGTGTTTGCTTGGAATGACGCTGCCTTGAAGCCACAGGACAGGTCAGGCGAGGCTGCCTCCAGCCCCAGCTCAGATCAATCTATGAGCAAAGCCTCAAAAAGAAGTGGAACATTTTTCTCTGTTCATCTGCCAAAACAGTTTGTCTGGCACGTCCTTTTCTGCTGTCTTCTCTTATCAAAGACCATGACACAAGAAGAGATATGGTTAGTATCAGAGGTACAGCGATGATTGCCTATACTTTGATTACATCAATGCTACTGGAAAGGGCTCACTCACCACAGCCTTGGGCCCTGTGAATAACCTATATACTAAAGTGAAATACAAGGGACAGGAGGTAAGAGGGAGAATCCTAGTATGAGCCCTGGAATATGCCAGTATGCCATTTAATAGCTGTTAGTCTGGGTTCAAAAAACATCTTCTACAAAAAGCTGGAAAAGTTTCACAGACCAAATCTTTTATCCTCTGAAAACATCCTACAAATTTTTCAGTTTCATTTAAGAACATAGGAGGTAGCTGTCTACAAAACTGCCAAACAGGAAAATGTGATTGTTTGTCCTCAATGGATGCTATTATGTGCTTTTTCCTGCTTTGAGCATGCTAGGAAGCAAAATGACATTTTTCCATCACTTCAGCTACCTATTTTAGATAAAATTCTTGCACATAGACCCAGTGAAAACTTCAACGTATTTGGACCAATTGAAACCTCTACTCTTCCTGCCTATCCCTTTCTTCTTCCATTAGCTAGACAATCTTCAGGGATCAAGAAACACAGCCTAAACTTCAGGTTAGATGAACTCTTCTTAGAAGAGATGCAGTCTTCATTTCACATTGACTAAAAGTCATCAGCTGCACCTGCTGGCACCTCTGAGGGGATGCTTAACAATTGCACCAGCAGAGGCCACTTCACTTAAACTATTTTACTGCTAAAGACAAAGTTGTGTTTAGAAACATGCACTGTTCTTTTACATAAATAAATACAGCACGGAAACCGCACAGAAAGTTTGCTGGAGGCTGTTTGTGAGAGTTTTCCCATGTATCTATAGTCTCTTGCTATGTGTTCTTTGTTAAGCAGTGGTGGATCAGAAACCCCAAGAAAGCAAACAAGGAGCAATGGGTTCAGTCTTAAATAGGGGAGATCTAGGTCAGGTATAAGGAAGAAATTCTTTCCTATGAGGGTGGTGATGCCCTGGCACAGGGTGCCCAGAGAAGCTGTGGCTGCCCCATCCCTGGCAGTGTTCAAGGCCAGGCTGGATGGAGCTTGGAGCAACGTGGTCTTGTGGAAGGTGTTCCTGCCTGTGGCAGGGGGTTGGAACTGGATGATCTTAAGTTCCTTTGCAGCCCAAACCATTCTGTGAGTCTAAATCATAACAGAAATCAGAAGTTAATACTAAAAAAAAAACTAACACTGGAATTTGGAGCTCAGACAATTGAGAGGAACCAAACAGCATATGCCCAAATTACCCATAGGAGCAATGAGAGAGAAAAATCACTTACTAGAGGAAGTGGCTTATATTTTTAAATGGAAGGCAAATGGTCCTTGTTCTCTGAACTGAATAGGCAAAATAAACTAATGCCAATCTAAGACTTTGAAAGCCTATTACCTCTCCACAGATGGGTAAGTCTTATTCTTAGCTATCAATTTCTTGCTCTCCAACTTGCAACAGCCAACCTGAACATCTGATATTATTATTCAGAAGAGCAGAAAAAACAAGACAGCTCCAAGAAGTGCATCACGAAGAAGAGATAATCCAATTATGTGTGGCTAAACGAAGATGAAATTAGAGACAAAAAACTTAGCAGTAAACATACAGAGAATGCAGCTGTCAACAAGGTAAAAGACATGGAAAAGGCTGATAGAAAATGGATCAACATTTAAATAATAAGAAACTGCACTATGATAAAATTATTTATGGATTAGAAATACAGTAGATGACAAGGATTCCCTTACTAGAACACAGAGTGACTAAGACATTAAAAATACAGCTATAAAAGGAAATAAATCCTATAATAACCAAGGTGATGGATCACAAAGTGTATGTATTTGCAGGATTAAAAAAAAACCCACAACACACAAAAAACCCAAACCAAAACAAGAAGAAACAAAAGCAAAGAAACCCAAGTATCTTCCCTCATTTTCATTTATAGTATGTTTATCTTTTACAAATCACCTCAGCACTACTTAAAAATTCCTTTGAAAGTCCAGAATAATCTTGTTTTGAATTTGGTAGCATCTGCCAGCTGAGGCATCAAACTTCAGCTGAGATCTCTTTCAGCTGATCTTTGCCCAGCCATACCAAAGCATTATAAAATTATTTTAGAGACTGTCCTTTAATAGTAATAAAAAAAAAAAAAAACCCTCAAAATAAATGTTTTTAGCAGAACTCGGATTACTTCATAATGAAAGAATGTCCATAAATTTTTCAGGCTTTAGTATTTTCCATTCTGAGTGTTGCTTGCCAAGGAGGAAGGGAAATCTGGCAGCCTCTGAGGGCAGAAAACATACTTGGACAAAAAGGAAAAGCCTCCAAGGGACCATAAATGCCCCCACACTTCCCCAAAGGTGACCTCCACTGTGTCAGGTTTAATGACAAATGTGTTCATTTAAAAGCAGGAAATTCATATCTTAATCCTGAAATGGGTAAATGTGGACAATTTAGGGAGGGAGGACCTCAACCTCCTGCCTCCCCAGCTCCCACATTTTTAGCAAGTGGCTGTTTTGTGCTATGAAATGAGCCAGCCCGTGGATCAGTTGTTACTTGCTGGAACAGACGGACATATTTTCATCCACCACTAAGTGGTGCTGTTACTCTTGAAAAGAGTTTCTCCAGCTCTTCAAGTGTACTTGCAGACCAGGTATTTCTGCCGTTACCTACAGCTTTCGGTCGTGCTTCATCTTAGAAAAGAGAAAACGGAGGGAATTGAAAGCAGAGAGGTTTAGAGTTGCTTTAGCTCTCAATTTTTGCGGTAAAACTACTTATTAAATTTACTATTCTTAGGATAATATTTATATATCTTCTAATCCAAGAATAAACATGTGTCTACCAACGACTATTTGGCAGTTCTTTTGGTAATAACTAATGACATAACTGAGGTTGTAAAGAGTAAGTCTGCACATAACAAAAGATTACTCCATCACTGATAGAGAGGAAGCCACTAAGACAGTCAGTGGGCTGGAGCACCTCTCCAATAGAGACAGGCTGAGAGACCTGGGCTTTTTCAGCCTGGAGAAGAGAAGGCTTCAGGTAGACCTTGTAAGGAGTCTTCCAGTACCTGAAAGGGGCCTACAAGAAACCTGGAGAAGGACTTTTTACAAAGGCAAGTAGTAACAGGACAAGGGGGAATGGTTTTAAACTGTCAGAGGGGAGTTTTAGATTTGACATTAGGAAGAAATTCTTCGTTATGAGGGTGGTGAGGCACTGGCACAGGGTGCCCAGAGGAGCTGTGGCTGCCCCATCCCTGGCAGTGTTCAAGGCCAAGTTGGACAGGGCTTGGAGCAACCTGGTCTAGTGGAAGGTGTCCCTGCCTGTTCCGGGGGGCTGGTATTGGATGAGCTTTAAGGTCTCTTCCAACCCAAACCAGTCTTGAGCTAAACTGGGAGAAGTAAGAAAAAAGAAGAATAAGATTTGACCTGAGGAATATTAGTTCATTGTTGAAAGGGATTTTATTGAATTAGCAGCATCTAATTCTTGTAGAGTTTCATATCAGGAGTTATTTAGGCAGATTAGACATTTTACAGCAATTCTCCATGTAGAGACAAGTCAATATTTTTGATTTATTATCTTTTTTGTGCTTTAAGGAAGTGTCCTGTCATTGAATTAGAGGGCCTTCAATCCTCTAGCCTCCAGTGATACAGGAAAATAAGGACTGACTGCGAAACTGAGTGTAATTACAGGGGGGCTGTGTGCACATGGAGCAGTGGTTTAATGTTAGCAGTCCTTTCAGATTAACAAGCAGGTATGATCATAAGGAAGAAAGGAATGGTTGCTGTCAGCTTTGGCATCTGCATGTTCTTACATGTTATATGTATTTAGATGTTAGATGTTACATTGATTTTGTCAATGTAAATTAGGGATTCCATTTCCAGAACACATTCATTTAGCTTAACAAGCAACCTGTAGCTCCTAAATGCTTTTATGTCTTTTCAAGTCACATGAATGCAGGATGTAAGTCCACTACTCCTCCCTAAAACTGTGGGGTATGCAATTCATTGATGGTTAAAAGTTCCTGTATTTAGAGTAACAGAGAATTGGGGTGTTCCAAAAGAAAAGACAAAGCATAATAGGAAGAGAACAAAACTGCAAGTTTTGTCATAGTGCAACCTGTGTAATGGCTTTTAGATGTCATGCTGTCAAAGTAGATCTAAGTGTAAGGAACAGGGAGACAAACGTAGTAATATCTTGTCTAGGGCTAATCAGTCTGTTTCATTTGCCCAAGGTATCTTCAGTCCTATTCCCATTTCTGTCATTCCAGAGAGATCTTGGAAGGTTTCTTCCGCTCAGCTTCATGCTGTGGATGTAAAGTATTTTTGACTTGCTGTTCCTGCCTTATATAAATAAAAATGAATTATTATTTTAGAAACTCCTAGATTCTGCACACTAGAAAAAAAAAAAATTCCCACCTTTCTCCAATACTGTTCCTTAGAAAGATGGAATCTTTGACAAGAAAAATTGCTTTAATGCTATTTGATTTAGAAAAAGTTTGCATCACATTAAAATGTTCATGTTACTTGTTTTTTTTGAAGAGTGTGGAGAACAGAAAACTGTGTAATATTTTATTCTACTTTGTTTTCTTTGCCTTCAGATATGAGAAGGAATTTCCTTGCCACCATAGTGCTGCTCTGTTATTTTGTGGTGGAAGATAGCAGTAACATAAAACATGTGTTTTGAGAAACTCATTTACTCTGCAGCAGGGATCACAACTTTTCTGATCTTGTGACCTACAGTGCCAAGATCTTCATATGGCTGAGAGCTGCAAGATGTATAATGTATACCTCAGAAACCTAGCATTAACAGAGTAGTTAATAGGTGGAGGGTGAAAACAGTTTCTTAGGGGTTCTCTGTTTTAAGTGATGGAGCTCAGCCTGGTGAGGTGTCTGGACCCCTGAGCAACCCTGTGATATTAACTCCTTCCACAGAGATGTATGTTGCTTAGCAGCACCCACACCATGACATGCCTGTATGCTCTCTGTGAACAGGAGAGAAATAGTGGTTTTGATGGATTTAATGGTCCTCTAGAGAGGTAACTGTGCTTGCCAAACAAGTGTAAAGGCTGCTAGGTGTTTAGTTTAGATCATCTGTCTGATTTTTAGATAGCCAAAGTCAGGTGAAATAAATCCCAATTCAATACCCACTTCCATCTCAGTTTGCTCAGTGGAATCCTTCCTGCTGCCAGCCCTGAAGGAAAACCACCATGCAATTGGCATACGATAGGAACAAATAAAAGTTTAGGGGGGTAGGTAAGTACAAATATTTTTTTAAGGAATGTCATAAAGAGTTTTGAAAAACTTCTGAAAGTAAACATAGCTTTCCTGAAGTCAACAGAGTAGCATAGATTTAAGCCATCTGAAAATTTACTCCATGCATTTTTAAGACAGAAAGTATTTGTAACTGAAGAAGTTTGTAATTAAAAATGCAAATTAAATTTACTCTCTAAGATTTAAAAACTACAGTTCTTTGTAACTAAAAATGTTGGCTTGACCGTGATTTCATTGTACAGATGGGTTTGACATCAAGTTTCCCAGGACCCTTTCACTTCAACAAATGCATTTCAGACCTGTTCTCACCTTACTGTGCCCACTGAATTATTCTTTTTTGCTACTATTGCCAAGGATGGTGCCAGTTTTAGTTTGATGATTTTTCTGAACCTCAGTCTGCTGTGCACTGTGCTGAGATCTACCAAACTTACTTCAAATAACAAGTGAGAACATCCCCCCCTCTTTACTCCTCCACACACTGCTCTTAATATAGCGACTGTATTTACATCAAAGCTGTCAGAAGGTTTCTGTGATCTCATTAGTGATACTTATTTCTACCTACAGAATAAATGAATCATCAACCAAAACAGCACTGAAGACCAACTGGTAAGACTCACATGGCTATATGTATATCCTCACTGAGAATAGAAATCTTCTTGAGTCTGTACATGCAGGTTGTTAAAAATGCAAGCTTTGCAGACCTGATAAGGATTAAGTCATTTCTGTGATTAATTTAGTTCTAAAGCTTTTATCATGGAAACAAAATTGTTTAATGTTTTAACAAGAAGTTTCATAATTTCATATAGCATATGAAAAATCCTCAGTGTTTATAGCACTCTGAAGGAAGTGAACTGAAAATATAATTTGATGCTTGTGGTTTTTGTTTATTTTTTTCTTCTTTGTTTTTATTTATGTTGTTAAAATACAGAATAATTTCATTTTATGGTCATGTGAGGTAAATTAGATAGGTGGAACCCAATAGAAAATAGCTGAGTTGATTCAGCCAATTTAAATGCTTCAGAATATAAATGTGCTCTGTAGGGGAATGAAATCAGGCTAAATGGGTAAATGAAGTGAAATTGGACATGGCCAGAAGCTAGGTGTTAAATAAGTGATGTAAGGATATTGGTGGTGAATGATAGCAGGTTTAAGACCTGCGTAGTGAAAAATAAAAAGGATTCTGATGTCTGACTGGTTGTTCATACTATTTGAAGATAATTTTAGAAGCTAGTAGGAAGAGTGGTGACTGGAAACTTATATCTGTAACAACCAGCAGCCATTTCTAGAGAAGCTGGGTAACACTGAGTGTGTCTATCAGCAAGCTGAGGCAGGTACCCCTCTGAAATTTGAGGACTCTTATTTACTCTTCATGATTGAGAGAGAAAAGTTGGAGAATTCAGAGCATATTATTTGGACAAGGAATTCTTCTGATTTTGTATTCTCTTTATTTACTGTTAAGAGGAAAGGGTTCTACAGGCTTGATAAAGTGAGATTTATTCAGCTGATAAGAAGTTTAAAGTAAGGTAAAGCATAAAGCTGCATCCTCTCCTCCTCGTTCAGTGAAACGGACACACAGTCTAAAAACATTCTTAGTACAGAGGAGCTTCATGTGTCATTGCCACACACAACTCCTCTCATGGCTGTGCAGAACCAATCTAGTGGAGTAAGTGAATGTCTGACCAATGAAAACCAGTCTTAAGACAAGCAAATTCATATTCTGAAGTGCAGGAGAAACAGCTTTGCCTGGCATGATCAGGAGTTTTTCTGAGTCTGCCTCATTTCCAGAAGCAAAACCAATAAATCTGAATTGGGATTAAGAATTGCAACCTACCAAAATGAAACTTCAGTATTTGCAGAATTCAATGCTTCATGACTCTCCTTTATAACTCCTTTTTGGGGTTATAAAATTCTTACAAATGGAGGAATGACTTTTGTAGATAGTCATGTGTACACAGTAGTGTTGCTTGTGGTACTGTGGGGAATTTCCCAGACTACCAGTTTGAGATCAAAGCACGCTGCATCAAAATTGCATGTCCTTAATAGTCTCTCAGAATCATTCAGTCATGTCACCTTCTTATCAGATGCTGGAAAACCTCTGTAGATATCCAAAGGACAATCTGAATTGTTTACACATCAAGCTATATTGTTCTGAGGCAAAAAGGTAAAGCTACTAGGGACCAACAACTGATGTAACTCAAAAGACAAAATGGCTATATATAATCAAACCTTGTGAGACAAGGAAACATTCTTCTCAGGAAAGCTGGCTGAATTTTACAAAGATTTACATGAACAGTGACCTTTGGAAATCTGGCATTTCACTGTCATGAACTGGAGTAATAAATTATGTGATACAGTATAGCTGATTTAGCTGATTCTGTTCACTACCGATCTGTATGTCTGTATGTCTGCATGTCTGCATCAAGGAACTAAGGAGTTCAGTGCAAAGGCTTTGAATATCATGCAGCCAGCTTGTGTCCAATAAGGCTGGCTGCATTTGGAAATCAGGCAGGAAGGAGTCAATTTGCCTCCCTGACAAAGGCAAATGAAGAAGGCAGCAGGACTATCTTCAGGATAGGAAGAAAAGGAGACTGTGGGAGCAGTCTTGTGATAGGGAGCAGCAAATACCAGCACTGAACTTACCAGGAGTTCATTTTACAGTGACGGTCAGCCCTTGTGATGTTATCAAGAAGTGTGCCATCAGTAGCAAATACTGGAGTGGAACAAGGCAGGCTCCCAATCTTACTCCCTGCAAATGTGCAGCATGAGTTACACATGACCTCATAGTGTCAGGGACAACAGCACCTCCCCTCTCTTCACAAATGTCTAAGTAACAGCAAATAATAATGCCCAGAAGTGCTCCTAGGTGTCTGCTGAAGAATCCCTTCCAAAGACTCAGGTTGTGAGATGCAAACAGGGGCATCACAGACTTAGTTATACCCAAGTTAATGGGAAAGCTATAAGCAAAAGCGATGCTTTTTCTTTTCCCTTTCCTTGGAAAGGGAGGTGCTTCAAATCTTATCCACTCCTTACATCTGGGAGTAGGGAAAGGAGCTACCTCTTATCTCCTCTCTGTTCATACATAGAGGAACAAGAGTTCAAGTGCTTAAATGGCATTAGGTAGATAAGCCTACCAAATTGAAGCTAGGAATGTGCTGCTACTTCCATGTATCGTAGGGATGCTGTGATAGGAAAAAGAATATACAGATAAATTATTTATCAAACACTGATTTTTATTTTAGTTTTTTTTAATTTTTCCTGGTGATAAGTATGTTTAGCTTTCAGGAAAAGTGATTTTTATATGCAAACAAATGACTTAGTGGTTATGTCATTGCCACAGATTCTGAAATCTCAGATGGCAGCCCTTTTACTTTAGTTCTTGTCTATAAAATGAAAGAGTGATATACAGATGCTGCCCATTTACAGTGTGAGCTTTTCAAAGAAGTCCTTGCCGGAAAAAGATACTTTATAATATAGATATTACTTTTAATAGATATTACATACTTATTTTTATAATATATAGATACATTATAACATAGATATAGATACAGAACAAGATACATTATCACATATGAGTAGAATGGAATAGAATAGAGCATATCCTGCGTTTGCTTTACTTCATTTTCCATCAAATTTACAAAGTCTTGCATCCAGATATAGCTTGAAAATACTTGCTTTTCTTATTGTCTAATTGATCTTATTTATCTATCTTTTTCTTATTTATCCTACACCTAACTGTTTTAATGAAAGCTGAGTGGCTGTATCACCCAGAAACACAGCATGAGAGACAGTCTCAGCAAATACAAAGCAGTGCAGCTCCTCTGAAGTCTGAGAATCTGGTCATTAGTATCATGGAGTTACTGAGTTTTGATTTCCAGGAGAGCTAACAGAGCACACACATCTCCAGGTAAAGTAAATGGAAGAGACAGGCTCAGGATCTCTGAAAATCAGGCCTGTGGTTTCTAATAGGTCATAGGAATTGATAAACAAGGGATTAAATTCTGCTATATATTACAGTCTGCAAGCCCACTGACCTAGCCACAGTTACATGGCATAATTCAGCTTATGGCAAATCCTGGGTTTGGTGGGTTTTTTTTACTTTCTTGGTTTATTCTGAAAACATGTTTGCTTCCAGATATATTTTCTGTGTTACAACCCAGTGTTGTTTAAAATTTCCAGGTTTTTGAAAATGTGTTGATGCCTGTGGTAGAGAAATATATCCCCCTAGGGCAGGTGGGAGGGACTGGGCAATGCCTGTGTAATATTTTGGAAAACTAAGATCTTTGCTGCAGGGATCCACTGAAGCTTTAAATACCAATTCCCTTCCAGTAGGGAGCAGGCAAATGCTAAGAAACTATTTTGGAGCTCATGTCCTTTCTAGTTCAGGCAAGTAGTCAGGTCCGATTGAATTTTGCCAGTGCAAATTTGCATGCTGCCCATGAAGATGACAGAAGAATAACGATTTTGTCCAGCTTCAAGGAATTCTCACACACATTTGGGTTCCTGCTGATTCACTGTACAGATTATCACTAAAATTGAAGCTCTGTGCTGAAACCAGATTGCAAATTGTCTTTTTATATAACTGTAACAAACATACTGTGTATGTTTGCATGGACAGGAAAAAAAAGGAAGCATGGGGCAAAAAGTCAAAAACCTGAAGTAATGTAAACTTTTGTTACACTTGACATTTGAGTTTTTCCAGGGAGTTCTTTGTGTAGAAGTCCATTCCTGGGCATTACTGTCACTTCTGCTTTCACTATGGAACATTAACTCTATTTTCATTGCTCACATCTAGCAATGATCAGATGAAGCGTGGCATATCCAAGCTGATAACCTATAATTTGTTTTCTTTTAAATACAGACATATACATATATTTCAGTAACATCCTTTTCCTGCTGGCTTCCTTTGTTAAAATGCTGGTTCTTCCATGTAGAAGAACCAGAACAAAAAAAAGAAGCCCAAACAACAAAATGGGGTTGTGTTTTGGGTTTGGGTTTGTTTGTTTGTTTTTTTTTTTCTTTTCTGACAAACTATTTAAAGATGTGCTTGTGAAATAATATGACTGTTCCATCATGATGGATCTTAAAAGGCCGTAAGTTAGCTCAAGCATCACATATGTTATCTGCTATGCAAGTTGATCTATCTTTAAAGAGTGAGTTTAGGGGGAAAAGGAATTACAGGAGGAATGTACCTCTGTAGTTGTGGCTTTAGGGGTTGCCTTGCCTTGGGAAGTAAGAGTGGTGAAGCAAGCTACTCCACTGATCTTCCATTTCTGAAGATAATAACTGTAGTCTGAGGTGCCTGGAAGTGTTCAAGGCCAGGTTGGACAGGGCTTGGAGCAGCCTGGTCTAGTGGAAGGTGTTCCTGCCCATGGCAACAGATTGGAACTGGATGACCTTTAAGGTCGCTTCAACCCAAACCATTCTGTGATCCTATGATATCTGCTGAGATAGCCTGTTGCCAAGATCGATTTTCTAAATGCTGCAGCCCATTGAAAACTGTGGAGATTATCTTTTGTAAAACTGCTGATGCAGCAGCTTGAAAGGAATGTGCATTGTAGAACTGTCTGGTGTAGGCAGAGGGGCTGTGTAGGCAGAGAAACTGGAGACTGAAACAATAGGAAAGTTGTGTATCTGGGATGCAGTGCGATCATTTAATTACAGAAGTTTCCAGGACTGAAATTTTCATAACTTTCTAGTGTCTTGCAAATTCTGTTATTATATGAACAGTTCTGTTAATAACTCTTATTAACTTTAGGGTGATCTGAGCTAGGGTGCTAGGATAGAAAGTTTGGTCCTGTATGCATTTTAAGTGTTATGGTTTTTAGTGCCTAATAGGGCTATCATATAGGTGGTAACCTAACTATCGTAGAGGGGAGTGAGAGTCTAGTAGGCAAAGCAAAGAGGAATGTGATGGGGGAAGAGCGGTAGAAAGAAAAGTATGGAGATTGTAAAATGGGTGTGATTACAACCATGTTACTGTATTACAGCTTTTGAAGTGCTAATTTTCTGTTATCTCTGCAGTCCCTCCTAGTCTCCACAAGAAGAGAGGTCAAAACTAAACCAGGTCATACAAAGACTCATCGAGGCAAGTGAGAGTTAAGCCATTGACTCCAAGACTTGACATTGCAGTGCTTAGTATGTTGAAATATAGTGAATTGAGTAAGAGAAGATGGAAGAATCTTGCATTTGTATTTCTGCTGTATGTCTTCACCTGAACTAGGTGACTTTGCTAGGTGACTTTGAAAAGAAAAGCTGCAGGTTTGCTGCAAACTCATATATCTGAAGTCAGTAACTCACTTGGAATGCCCACACATGATGATCATTCATTTTCAGATCTTTGTGCAGATCTGTGGCATTTTCAGATTTAGAGGCAGCCAAGTGCATGAACTTCACTAATTTCCATATAGTGTGTGGGAAATAATCCAGCCTGTTTTACATTAAAATTCAAGGTTCATACAGCACACATTCCAAATAGCACTGCTGCAAATGAAACCCACTTATACATTAGGAAAGCTGCCAATGCAATCATAATAGAAGGCTGAAGTGCTGAAATGATAAAGTTCTTTTGCTGTCTTCTTTGGCATATGTTCAGCACCGTACTTTGATTCAAACATTGTATCCCATTTGGTCAGACTCTTGAGAGTAATAAAATATTGTGTATTAGAAACCTGATTTATAAAGAGAGGATGTGAGATGCTCTAGGAGTTTGGGTCAGCTTTTTCAGATCATGCATATAACAGCAGTGAAAATTTGGGTGTTATGCATGTGTACCTTTGAATGAAGTGCTTCCTAGCAGTGACTCTTCAATAAATGTCATAGAAATATAGTGATTGATTGGACATTTGCCAGACTGAACAGCAGCAAGTGCCCCATTCTCATCTGCTGAATTAAGCACATTGAGTTTAATCATGAAGCGACGTCATCTGTGTCAAAATCATGTAGCATGTCATTTTTCTGTGCACTCTGACTGATTAGTTGACAGTCATTGTAAATGTATTTCTGTTAAATAGTTTGTGGAGCTGATTGCTTTTGAAAGGGTTTTGGTTGTTTTTTCATTGGAAAAGGTCATTAATCCCAATAACACTTTTGAAAGAAACTGTTGCTTTTGGCATTCTATTTTTGCTTCAGCATTTTCCATACATATACTGTTTGCATTCATTTTTATTGGAAATGTTATGAAAATATTTATTGGCATTTCTAATTTATGGCTGATCTACTACTTGGTGAATGATACAGAATATTTTGATGACTTCCTAAAAATCTCTCAAATACATAAAGTATAAAAAAGACATTGCTTACAAACACAGTAACATGAAAATGATATTTTATAATGTTTAGAACATGTCTTACTAATTTTATTTTTAAATTTCTAGTGCTTTTAATGCTAGAAAGCATGTTTTCCTCAGCAGTAAGCTCAATTTAAAAATAGTATTTGGAAGCACTGCATTTAAATTTCATAGGAATTTGTTAAACAGATACTGTGTTTCACCTTCGAGTTGTAAGAATTGTATTTGTTGATGTGGTTTTGAAATATGCATAACTATCTATAAATACATATATATATATGTATGTACACATACAGTCATAATAGGCCTGAGGTCATGACTTGTTATTAAAGTACAGATAAATAATGATAATAACATAAAACTTGCACTTTTTTTTTTTTATCCCCGCTTCATAGCTGGAGGCAATAATATGAAAATATCTATTTTTATAAATAAGATAAATTATTTTTTAGACAAAGCTATATTCAAAAGTGTGAGAGCTTTCTTTAAGCACAGATTGATTGTATCATTCAACAGTGAAAAGCAGGGTATAATCTTGTTCTGAATAATTGCTCTAGTTTGAAATCTAGTGGTAAAGTCTGGCATGAGGGGACGTCTACTAAGGATTTGGGTATAACCTGGGACTTGCCAGCAGGAGGTTGTGGAAGATAACCTGAGCACTGCTGATAGCATTAGGTAGCAGGGAAGGGGCAAAGGAGCTTCTAGAAGGCATTAAGTGAGTATTATTAGCAGCTTTAGAGGAATATTAGTGCCATTGTTTAATAAGCACTATGTAGTGTGATGTATCAGATACTATTCTAAGAAGAAATAATGTGGTTTGGAACATGATCAGAGTAGGAAGAGCTGCAGTGCAGGTCACAAAGTATGGGAAGACATGGCCTATGTAGTGTACAGCTGAAATTGAGAGGAGATGAAGTGATTTTCTATAATATATTGGAGGCAAAAAATGTTTCTGTGAAAGGATGAGATTAAAACCATAAAAATTATGTACTGGTCATAAATAAATTGAGAGTACATTTGAAAGGAAGGCTGCAATATGATGTGAAGTGAGGTTTCTAAAATTATTTCTCATAAAAGAATATATTGAGTGGTTTTAAGGTGAAGCTTCAAATAAGCCTATGAAAAGGGTTATATAAATATGCCCAAGAATTCCTGGCATAAGAAGTCTGAATATATTGATACCTCATACTCCAGTATATCTAAAGGGCATTGATAATAGTCTTGGCAGCTTCTAATTAGCACTTTTGTTTGTGTTAATCTTAAACTTTAAAGCTTTCCTGGTCATTTGCTGAAGTCAGGGATGTTTTTCCTATTCTTTCTCTTCTGCAGTTGCAGAATTCAGTGTTTTAATGGCTAGAAATAAAACCTAAGGGGAAACACTGCAACAGCAAGTTGCACTGGAATTACATTCTCCTAAGTGGTTCAATGGTGTATCCTACTTATATTTTTAAGTTTAAATTTCTCTTCATATTTAAGATCAGAAGGAATTGTAATCTCCTCAGTTCAAGTCAGTACGGCTGTCTTTTTTTGTTCTGTTCCATTTTAAATGGTGGTGGGTTTCTTTTTGCTTCTCTTCGTTCCTCTGTTAGGGTGGAGGTAAAGTTCCATTTTCTAGGGTGATCTGGAAGTTGTATTTAAGGAATTCCTTGCTTTCATTCTTATATAGGATTTGTATGATGTTGCAGTCATCTTTGATGTCTTCTATTCTCTTTCTGTGGCACATGATAGCTGTGGAATTTTGTCTCCTGCTGTGTACAATGGGGTTGGCATCTTAGCAAACGTTCACAGAAGTCACTGAGAAACAGTTTCATCAAAAATACCCTTCTTTTCCAGTGTTTGTTAGATTGATTTCTCAGTATATGCAGATTTCCAAACTGTTGAAGGAAGTATCTACAATGTTAATTCTTCACTGGGAGAAAGGTAATTGGATACAGACACTACATACTTTAAATACACAAATATATGATTCTATAGAATCATAGAATGGTATATGATTCTATAGAATCATAGAATACTTACATACTGACCTTTCCCGCTGTCCTGGAAGCACAA
>JANHGB010065016.1:0-11409 GCA_026283785.1 Coracopsis vasa | reverse complement strand
AGTGCGGCGATAGAAGAGGAGGAGAATGCGGCGGGAAGTTTGTGCGCCCACCTTTTCCTCTTGTTTCCCCCCATCTCCCCAAGTCCCGGGGTGCGGGCATTGGGGCTGCGACGGGGAGCGCCCCGCTGTCTGCGCGGCAGGGCGCGGAACACGGCGGACACCCCCGCAGGCACAGCGGCGGCTGCAGCCGGCCTTTGCCATCCCCATCACCCACCGCATACTTGGGGTGCTCCCGAAACTGCCAGTGCGGTACCGGCGTCGCACCAGCCCCGGGAGAAAGAGCATAAAACCGGGTTCCGCGGGAGCGCAGGGACTTGCGCAGCAGCAGCGCCGGGCCGGCTCCCCGCGCCCCTCCTGCGTTGGGACCCCAGCCCCTTGATGGAGCGGGGCGGGGGGATCTTGCTGCCCATACCCCGCATTTCTGCCCTGGTTTGCCCCCTCCGTACATACATTTTTAGGGAGGGCGGGCGCGTCTGTATCATGTCCCCTCCCCCCCAACCCCGCGGTGTCTCCGCGGGCGCGCAAAATCTTCGGGCGAGAAGCTGGGGAACAAAATGGTCGCGCGTACGTTGAGGAGGAATGCAACAGGCCCCAATTCCCTTCAAACCGCCCCCCTCGCTGGAGGAAGAAGAGGTGGCTGATAATCCCCCCGGCATCCGAAAGGCCCTCGCCTAGTTTTAATCAACTTTGGTGGTGTTTTCAGTTTATTAAGTGATTGCCTGCCCTCCTACGAGCACGGCAAACAGCATTCAGAAACGGCTTGCAAATAAACATTTCATCCACTTGTTCCTTTGCACACCTCATTTCTACCTTCTTCTCGCCCCAAAACCCGTTTCACGGCTGCCAGATGTGCCAAGAGCCTTTTGTTTCACCCATTTCCTCCAACAGCATTAGGAGCTGCAACTTAGTTCTGGAGGCAAAGCCCGAGCATCCCTGCAGATCCCAGCCTCGCATCTGCCATAGCATACGGCACTAGGCACAGCTCTGATTTTGGGGTTGGTTTGGAGGTTTTGTGTGCCTCTTTAGTTTCCAAGATCCACCCATCTCCTTTGGTGGATTAAAGCTGAGCTCTTGCCCAGCCAGCTGCCTTTCTGGCTCAGTCCTTCTGTTTGAGGTAGCCTAAATTCTCCTCTCTCTGACCGCAGAGGGGTTTGGGTGCAGCCCTGGCGCAGCCGCCAGCCCAAGTTGTGAGGAGTGTTGCAAATGCCACGACGAGTGCATGTAATTAATTAATTCGTGGAGTGCTGTTAGCCATGGGTTACTAATTTGGACTGAAGGCAAGTCTCTTCCCTTCTTCAAGGGATCAATTCTGGACAGTTAGAGAGTGCAGCGGAGTATTTTGTACACCAGATTCCCACCGAAAGGCAGGATTACTTCACTATTAAATCGTATTCCTGCAAAAGAGCATGTCAGCTGGATGCATTTTCTTATTGCCACTTGGAAATGCAAACCCTGAATCTTCTTTTTTCTATGTAAATCCTCTGTGCAGAGAAAAAGTATGGAAAGAAGAGGCTGAAAATGTTCAGACTTTAACAAAATTAAATCATTATCCTGACCCCAATTTCCTTGCCTAAAATATACTGCCCAAAAAGACAGAAGCATCAATTATGCTCACCATCTACTGCCTGGGGATACGGCGTCTTAATGAACATTTCTTTGAATTAGAGTGAAAAATGCATTTGTCAATTCAAGTGTGCAAAGACAAGAATGATTTGCTATAAAACAGAAAGATCAGTGTGTGTTTTCCTTGTCAATAGATGCCACACGTTAGGTCATACTGAAGAGGTTTCAGTGCCCTTCCCTCTCCCCCCGCCACCCCCTTACAAACCACCCTCAAGTTTCCGTTCATTTATTCCAAACCCATCCAATACAGCCCTGGTTTAAGATCGGTTTTCAAGTATTTCATAAACAAAAGGTATACCTGGGTCTAGAGAAAGCCAATTATCTTTAAATATACTGAGGTTATTCTAATCCTCCTATTCATGCTGCTATCGAGCTTCTCTATTTTTCCATCCACATTTAATCACTTCTAAAAGCTGTATTTATTTTCTTCCTGCCTTCTGCGCTCCTGTATACCAGAAACAGTGACAACCCTTGGCATAGATTTAAAATGCTAATTCTCTATTTTCTGTATATTTATACAGTTTTATTGTAACTGGAGAAGGACCAGATAAATACTGGAGTTAATACAATCAACTGGGAAATAAGAGTCTGTAAACTCCCTAAAAAGAGTTCTTTTTGAACTGATTTTAATTTGCTCCTTTGGAGGCTAGCTCTGTTTTTCTGAACAGGAGACTCTGTTGTAATTAAAGCCGAGAAAACTGGACAGCAGCAAAACCCATCTGACTTGTGGCTCTGTAAAGCAGTTTTTGTAGCATGTACCACCCCCCAGTGGGCAAAAAAACTCTGTAGTAAACTCAGAGCAAGCTTTAATCTGCAGAAATGAAGTGGATGCGTTTTACAAGAACAAAATAAAACAGCGTTTCTGGGTTGGTTTGGGGGTTCTTTTTCCTTCTTTTTTATTCATGTTCCCTTTGTCACCAGTAACTCAAAGTTGAAGGAGATTGTGGAAGGCGGTGGTGACTAATCAAAGCAATTGCTGGAGTTTGCAAACTTTGCACTGCAATTATTTGAAGTGGCCCCGGTTGGTAGATGGCCATCTTTGTCTGCTTCTCGCAGGAAGCATGGATGCTAATGGCTAGTTATTTCTGAAGTGTTTTCCTTAATCACTTCAAAGCACAGGAATGCACAGAAGAATTAATATGGGATTGCTTACATTTATTTTTAATAAGTCACCAACTCTCACTCAGGGCAGGCATCTGGAGCAGTGTTCAGTAAATATATCATCACAAACTCTTCCTTTTGTGAGCTGGAAGGATTCAAGCAATCTTACGGCTTGACTCCTTTAAAGCTTATTTTTTGAGGAGCAGATTTAGTGCTCTGGAGATGCACAAATGACTGTTTTAAAATGGAAGGAAAGAAAACTACTGAGACTTTTTCAAGTGTTTAAGTAATATTTTTACATGCCTCATTATTTTGTGCCACTAATTCCCTATCATGTATAATTCCACCAAAAACTTGTTGAGTGGTGGGGGGGGGAATAGATTTTTACCTTGAAACAATGGCAGCGTTTGTTCTCTATTCTTTCAAGCAGGGGCGAGTTACCTCAGCAGCAGCTCTCAAAAGAAAACCTAGAAGCCATAATTGGCTAAACTCAAAGAGCACTAAAACACAAACCAAAAAGCCATTGCAAAACACACCCCTTCAAAGTGCTCTTTCAACGTGCAACCTCTGCAGCAGAGTAGTCAAAACAAGAGAGTGAGTAGGAATCATGTAATAGTCTGGATCTTTTCAACCTCGCTTCTTCAAAACGAGGATTGGTTTTTAGAAGTAAACTTCAGAAGGGAACAACTCATAGTTCATTTCCATCCTCTGCAGCAAATACTGGTTTGGCTGATCTTAGGCGTGGAGTCCGGCTTTTACTCAGAATCCCTTTCTAAGTCAGATTCGCTTGCATTTGAGGGAAGATCACATAAAAATTTGCATTTTTTAAGGCACTTGAGCTGGAACTAATAAGACAAAAGCAGTATTTTATATGCAACTACTACACATGGGGGGGAGCAAATTTCTACAAGTAAAAGCTGCAACAAAAGAGCAAAACCAAAAAGCCCAAATTTCACCAAAACACAGAGACAAAACCTGATTGAAGGGCTCACTCTCACTTTAAGGATCCACTTTACATTCTTTACCCCTTGGAAAGACAGCTAGAGGACCTTCTGCTCACCCAGCACCAAACAAAAGACTGGGGCACCTTCCTGAAATATGATGATCGTGGAAATTGCAGCTCCTAGACAGGGTGCTTAGAAAGCATTTTGCTGTCACTATCAACCAACCCTGAGTAATACCCTTAAAGAAAACAAAGTATGGGCATTGTTTTAAGGGTAGATTAGCACTGTGGAACTTCTTTTTGTTTGCTTTCAATAAAACAAACCAACTTGGTGAAGCTATTTAAGAGGCAGCATGACCTTTGGAAGCTAAAATGGATGTATATGCAGTAGATTTCACAAGTATTTTTTAAAAGGAGCACATTTTGTGCTTCAGATTCATTTCAGAATCTAAACAAATACAGAGATAATTCTGGAATGTAACTACACTGATGAAGCAGAATTAGGCTTATCATGTACATATATTAACTTCAAATGATACTCTTGTCATTTATAATATGAAAATCCTGAGTTGTTTCCCTTCCCCCTGTTACTTTGATGGTTAGAAAGAAGCCCCTGAACTACCAGAGTTCCTGCCGGCGAACACAGAGGTAGATTAGAAATTCAAATAAGCATTGTGTGACCTCGAGTCAGGAGGTCTTGATTTTATTCACATTTTATCACAGCTTGGGAAGAAAAGAGCTCTTTGGCACCATTTTTGAGGGTAAAACCCCCACGTTTTCAAATATACCAAAACTGTTTCTTTTCTTCTCCTTGCTGCCTACAGGGACAGGGAGTACAGCTGGACTCATACCTTAGAGTAAATATTCTTTGATACATTTTTCTTGTATAGTGCAAATTAGTTTTACCATTTTAAAATAAGATGTCCCCCTGCTTAGCTGTGCTCCAGTGATAAGTACACATGCGAGGCTCAAGCATTACCACTATCTGTAGTAATTCACTTGCTTTACAGTGTCCCAGAAAAAGTAATTGAAGCATGCAGTTCAGTGAAGTTCATGAAAACATTCAGCTCAGAATAAAGATAAGCAGAAAAGCTGCTGTTGGGTTGTTCCAACGTTACTTTTGTTACCAAAGAAAAGTCATTTTTGCATTTTAAAAATGAATTTTAGCACATACTTTGTGAAAATCGGCTCTGTTCAAAAGTAATGGCTTCTTTCAAACCCATGTGGCCATGAAGCCTCCCAGTCTGATGTTGCAGAAACCTGGACACAGTGTCTGTACCAGTGGGGGTCACTTTTCTTTTCATCCTGCCGGATCAGCTATAATGACTTGATGTCAGGGAATATTTAGAGACAGCTCAAGAAGGGGAAAGTTGGAGCATGGCAGCAGGATTCCCTTCTTCTCTGTAGACAGATCACTGGAGCCTTTGATATGCAAAAACATTGTTTTCAGCTATGGCTTGAGATATAAAAGGGAAGTGCGAGATATCAAACAATCAAGACCTGAAGAAAACTATTCTAAGTTCAGAAAAAGGAGTGGGGGGTAGGGTCTTAATCCACATTTTTGAAACAGTGTCTCCTCTCCAAAGAGACCTGCTTTTATTTTTCTCACTCTTGTTTTCATGTAATTTGGAGAGAAGGGCTAAAAAAATTCCAAGAATTTAATGAGCTTTAGTGCTTTCATTTTAATCCCACACATTACTGCTGTTATAATAGCGGCAATAAATGAAGGGATGACTATCAAATGGAGCAAGGAGGAAACAGTTTATATGCTAGGAAAGTTAAACAAATGAACTTACTTTCTCGTGTGTGTATGTATATCTAATATATGCATACTAGAACCTCTGGTTTGCTTAAAACTAACTGTTTTTTTACAGCTCTAAGGAAAATGGGGGGGGGTTCCTAAAGTAATTAAAAGTTATTGTACCCTTCAAAGGCCTGTTTAAGGAATGTATATTCCTTTGTCAAAGTATATGTCCAGAAAATACCCTCTATCACAATTTCTCATTAGTTCCTAAGAGATTCCTTTTTTTCTACAGCTGTCAAGCACCTCTTTATTTCAGAGTTTCAGGAATAGACCCTGGATTTCTATCCCCAAACACATCAGTAATACAGCACAAGAAAACCGGACACTGGAAGACTATGGAGCTTTTTTTGTTCCATTTTATAACGATTGCATAATTTACCCACATTACATAAGTTACCAAAAAAACATGTATTCTCTTACATTCTAAAATGTGGCCACTCAATCTGAGTTTTGGCCTTAAATAAAGCATATGATAAAATATTTATTTATGCCACAGTTGGGGGGTGTCTCATTTTGAGTTACTATTTTCATTATACTGCTGAAAACAAGGTGCAGAAACAAAGCTCAGATGAGCATGAAAGCAGCATCAGGAGGGAAAAGGCTTTTACCATTCCTTCACTAAAGAGTCTCACCTTCTACTAAAATGGGAGTTTTGGAGGGATTTTGGTTGTTTGTCGAGGGCTTTTTTAAGGGAAAAAAAAAGCAGCATAATTGTTATCTATATCAATAATTTTGTATCATTTCATATTCCTTGTTGCTATAGGAATATTACAGATTATTTTTTGATGGATTGTCTCAAATCACAAGACAAGAGGTTTAAAACAGAGATTGTTTCTGTTTAGGCCTAATATTTTCTTTCTGAAGGACCAGAAGCTACTCTAGTTAAGCTGGTAGGAAGGTAGCTAAGCAAGCATTACTCAGCATGCTGTTTCTTCCTAGCATTTCAGTTCCGAGGCTTGTGCTTAGTTCTCTGGACAACATGCAGCCATGAAAGGGAGAAGTAAGTAAACGTTAAGGGGTTTCTCTCTTTTCAGATTTGACCACTTCTATTTCAGACATACTACCTACATGCTTTGAGGGGACAGAAACTTGATATCTCACTGGATATTTGCTGTAATAGTGATATGAAGTAGCCTAAGTTAATAATACCGTTCAAAAAATAACCAAATAATTAGAGTTCTTCAAGAAATAGGAAGAGCCAAGACTGAAAACAGTGTTTTTTCCTGAAATGAGGAAAATTGGATAAAATGCTAATCTAAGCCCCAATTCCACTGTGCAAAGTGACAAATATAACAGATCAAACCCATTTAATGGACAAAACCCACATATGTATCTCTGTTGTCAAAGAGTTGACACAGATGCCTGGCTAGTCCCCAGTTCAGATTCAGCATGTTGCAGATGTCAAATATTAATACAGGATTTGAGAAAAACATTTCCCCTTTCATCCAGTAACTGCTGAATGGTGATTAGCTCCCTTTACATTTAAAACCAAGGAGAGGATCATCATTTATCTCAGTGTACCAAGAACACAAAGCAAGCAAACATTTTGGCCTCCTCCAAGGAGTTAGGACTGGTATTTGTAATCAGGTGGGAAACATCACTTATAAATACTTTGTTACTGCCTGTCAATTCAGGATGACTTTATTTTGTGCTGAAGGAAAGGAAGATGTAGTTCCAGCAAAGCCGCAGTAACATGAGACCAAACAGCAACAATGTTTTCTTAAGGAGCTCTGTATTTTGCTGAAATACAACTATTTTGGGAAAACAAGATGTATGCAAGTCATGGATGCAATAAGCACGGAATGATTTACATAGGGGGTGCAACACAACTCATATTAGTGTCCACCAGTTGTTATTAATTCCAATTTCTTTTGTTTCTACTTTTGCAGGACATTTAAGTGTTCAAGGAAGGCTTTAAAAGAGGAGTTTTCTTTGAAGGACATCATATTTTTGTGGGTTATTTTAAATGAAGAAAACCATCTGAATTGCCTGACATTTCTACAGTACAGTCACTTGTGTTCTCGCAGCACAGGAGGAATTCTTTCCTGCATTACAAATTGGGAAGAAGTGTTAAAAAGTGAGAGTGGGAAAATGGTTCTCTGAGAGGCGTGGATGTATCAGGATGTAGCTACTATACAAGGTTTATACTCGGATAATTCTGGCCAGGAAAAAGCAGCTCCATTCCTGACCTCCTGAAGAGGCTACCATCCTTCAAGCCTCAGCATAATGAATAGTTTCCATCATGCGGCGCTGAAGTTACCACCTCTGACTACTACGCTGCACAGAAGAGTTTGTAAGAGTTACAAAGAAAGTAATTCCTGCTAAAGGCATTAAACCAAACAAAAGAGGCTCTTCATTCACAGACTTTATATGAGGACAGAAATAGAGGGAAGCTGAAGCTTTTCTATGCCCCAGCCTGGTGTGCTTATGTACCATGATAAATCTTGGTTGGAATGCTCATTGAGTGTCGTGCCAGGAGCCAGGAAACACACAGCACCGAGGAGGGCCATCTGAGTAAACACCATTGAGGAAAAACACAGCTCCATGGAGTAAACCGTAAGAGTGACTCGTGAGAAAGACATTCCTTTACTGGATATCCTCAAGCACAAACTTTACTCATACCTTTAAATACGGTAGGATCAATATTAATTTATTTCCCTTTTTGTGCCTCAGAGAATAAAGTTCAATTAATATATGAACCCACAAGAGAAAAGGTCATGACACCGCTTAATGCATAGGTCATCTTGCAGAAGTTCTCACAACCCTAATTACAATGGTAATTGAATTATGTTGTCTTAAAAGCTATAAAAATGCTAATGACCTGAGCTCAGTGTACAAACACACTACCGATGCAAAGTACAATTTCAGTCTCAAGAGTTAATTTATATTATCCTACCATGAACAGTTTGAACTAATAAGATGGGAAAATGTGGTTAAACCTTCCAAATAGTCTCTTATTAGTGTACTGCTTAGTAAAAGACTTTTGAGAATGACTAATATTTAAACATGAAATTAAGCATGTAATGAAGTATTCTGTCCAGTCAACTAGAAAGCCATAGCTCTACCAGCTACTTCAAGTTGTTAGCTACCTACCAGTTTTAACACTAACCTTTCTAAACATTCCAGCTCAAAAACCAACTGAAGTAGGCTGCAGTATCCAAGAGATGCTCAACATGACATTGAGCACTTTGGAAAACCTTGGAAAAAAGTCTTTAGCTGGCTCTTTCTCTTTTGCATGTTGTGCTTTGCTGTTAGGACTTTTCTGGACCTCCAGAACAGCTACCACTAAACTTGGGGGTTTGGTGAGGGGTTTATAGTTCACTGAAGGGTGCCTGGGCTAGTAGCTGGCTACGGAACTACTGCTTAACTTTCTGATATAGAATGATTTACTTGAACTCTGGTATGACTTCAACTCTGTATTTATCTGGTATTTGTGAACAAGATTGTCTGCACATGAAGTGTGAAGGGATTCTTAGAAAGAGCCTTTATGCTTAAGCAAAACAATTCACAGATCAGACATACCTGATTATGTTCCTTTCAACTGCTATGCAGAGTAACCTATTAACTTAATTGAATTAGTACAAGAAGTAGTACAATTATTGACGTAAGGAAAGTAAAATGTGTCTAAAAGCTTGAATTCTGGTTTAATATGTGTGTTTCAGATGTCTTCTGTAATGTTGAATTTTCACTGCAGTTTCTTCACTGATGATCTGGATAATTTTGTTTGTTTGGTTTTTTTAGATTGTTGAAGATCAGAACTGTATACAAATCTCATCATTCCTGACCATGATTAGTGTAACCTGGAGCATCTTCCTAGTTTGGACTAAAATAGGGCTGTTACTTGACATGGCACCTTGTTCTGTTAGTGCCAAACCATGCCCTTCAGTATGTCGCTGTGATATGGGTTTCATATATTGTAATGATCGCGATTTGACGTCTATTCCTACAGGAATCCCAGAGGATGCTACTACCCTCTTCCTTCAGAACAATCAAATAAATAATGCTGGGATTCCTTCAGAACTGAAGAACTTGCTTAGGGTGGAAAGAATATATTTATACCACAACAGCCTAGATGAATTCCCCACTAACCTCCCTAAGTACGTTAAGGAACTGCATTTGCAGGAGAACAATATAAGGACCATTACTTATGATTCACTTTCACAAATTCCTTATCTGGAAGAACTGCATTTGGATGATAATTCTGTTTCCGCTGTTAGCATTGAGGATGGAGCTTTCCGGGACAACATCTATCTCAGACTTCTTTTTCTCTCTCGAAATCACCTTAGCACCATTCCCTGGGGTTTGCCTAAAACCATAGAAGAGCTACGCTTGGATGATAATCGTATTTCCACGATTTCAGAGCCGTCCCTTCAAGACCTTACAAATCTAAAACGCCTCGTTTTAGACGGAAATCTTCTAAATAATCATGGATTAGGAGACAAAGTCTTCATGAATCTAGTCAATCTTACAGAACTGTCGCTGGTCCGCAATTCACTCACAGCCGCACCGGTGAATTTGCCAGGAACAAACCTAAGAAAGCTTTACCTTCAAGAAAACCACATCAACCGTGTGCCACCCAATGCTTTCTCTTACTTAAGGCAGTTGTATCGACTAGATATGTCCAACAACAATCTTAGCAATTTACCTCAGGGTGTCTTCGATGATCTGGACAACATAACTCAACTTTTCCTTCGCAACAACCCTTGGAACTGCGGGTGCAAAATGAAATGGGTACGTGACTGGTTACAGTCATTGCCTTTAAAAGTTAATGTGCGTGGACTGATGTGTCAGGCACCAGAGAAAGTCCGTGGAATGGCTATCAAAGACCTCAGCGTGGAACTATTTGATTGTAAGGATGATGGCATGATGAGCACCATCCAAATCACTACCGCGGTACCAAACACCTTATACCCGGCCCAGGGCCACTGGCCGGTTTCTGTGACCAAACAACCAGACATCAAGACTCCCAACCTAAACAAAAACTACAGAACCACAGCAAGCCCAGTGCGCAAAATCATTACAATATTTGTGAAATCCGTAAGCACGGAGACTATCCACATCTCCTGGAAAGTTGCACTACCAATGACTGCTTTAAGACTGAGCTGGCTCAAGATGGGTCACAGCCCTGCCTTTGGATCTATAACTGAAACAATCGTTACAGGCGACAGAAATGACTATTTGCTCACAGCTCTTGAACCGGAATCGCCGTACCGCGTATGCATGGTTCCCATGGAAACCAGCAACATCTATCTCTCTGATGAAACACCTGAATGCATCGAGACTGAGACGGCCCCTCTGAAGATGTACAACCCCACCACGACCCTCAACCGGGAGCAGGAGAAAGAACCTTACAAAAACTCCAGCTTGCCCTTGGCCGCCATCATCGGCGGGGCGGTGGCGCTGGTGGCCATCGCGCTGCTGGCCCTGGTCTGCTGGTACGTCCACAGAAACGGGTCCCTGTTCTCCCGGAACTGCGCCTACAGCAAGGGACGCCGGAGAAAGGATGACTACGCTGAAGCGGGAACCAAGAAGGATAACTCCATCCTAGAAATCAGGGAGACTTCTTTCCAGATGATACCAATAACCAATGACCAAGTGTCCAAGGAGGAGTTTGTAATACACACCATTTTCCCACCTAACGGCATGAATCTATACAAGAACAGCCACAGTGAAAGCAGTAGTAACAGGAGCTACAGAGACAGTGGTATTCCAGATTCAGATCATTCACACTCATGATACTGAGGGACATGAAAGACTGGTTTGGGTTTGGTTGGGTTTTTTTTGGTTTTGTTTTTTAAAGAAAACAAGAAAAGACTGACTTAACAGTTGCTGTTCTACTGCAAAACACTGGATTAAAAGATAGGATATGGCCAAGTACTTAACTATCTGTAGTTTTTCAGGATAACTGCTTAGCAGCTTTTGTCTAGATTTACGGCAA
>JANHGB010065012.1:0-26318 GCA_026283785.1 Coracopsis vasa | reverse complement strand
CTCTAGTGGAAGGTGTCCCTGCCCGTGGCAGGGGTTTGGAACTGGATGAGCTTTAAGGTCCCTTCCAACACAAACCAGTCTGGGGTTCTATGATTCTATGAGTAACACCATTGAAAACCTCCCCAGGTAACTGCGATGTCACTCAGACCCCGAACAGCATCTCTGACATTGAACTCTCACAACCGCTGATGAGACTAACAGTCTTCCCCACTGTTACCAGGATTCAGTGGAGGCCACTGCTTTTGTCTGCATGAGGAGTGAACCTTTACCCTCCCATTTGACAGTGTTGTCCTGCACAACTCCATTCATAGGGAGCAAAAGGTTCACCATGAAAGAGTTAAAGCCAATCGCCTTTTCAAAAGCAAAAGGCTTGATCACGCGCTTGATGCTGTTTTACAAGGCCAGGTGAGCTCATTCATGAACATCAGTGAGTTCATTGCCAGCTCTCTGAACTCCCTCTCCTTTAACCTGAGATTTGAGTTGCATTCGTCTTGGGCTTAATCCTGTATTTAATTAAGTGAAGGTCAGGGTGAGGGTCAACTAGAGTAGTGAACTTAATCCAAGACCCATAGGTTATACAATAGCTGCTTTGGGGAGGTATAATTGTAGATAGGAATTGAGAGAAGAAAAGACAATATAATTGAATGAGTTATACGATAAAGGAGGAGGGGAAAAGCAGGAATTACATCTTTTCAGACCGAGTGGCACTGGATGCATTTTACAAGAACAGCCACTAGATAGCAGAACAGGCATGATGCTCTGCTCTTCTGTTGGGCCAAACACAAGACAAACAATACCTGTCCCAGCAAATACAGTGTGTGTAACAGTGTTCAGCTGGTACCACTGTTTCACAAAAGTGAGGGATTTTTAAGATGCTATTCCATACGTTGCTTCCTGCTGCTCTGATCTGACTCCGTGCATTTTCTCCCAGCATGCTGAAAGAGGTGCTGATTGCCTGAACAAGTGATAAACTAAGAAAACTCCTTTCTGCACCCCTTTTTCCCCCTGCACCCCACTGCAGTTGGTGTCCTTTAGAAGCTACAGGGAGGCAATCTGTGACCCTCACAAGGACCCCTTGCCACACAGTGTCAAGGTTTCTTTTCCCCAGTACTGACTAGTTAATGCCCAAATATTGGATTGAGCAGATCTCTGCTGGGCTTGGCTCCAGGTGATACCTGAGGAAGCCACTGAGGGTCACAACTTTAAGGTAAGGGGTAGTTCACCACAATCAGACTTCACATTGCTGGCCAGAGCTGCTTTTGAGCAACCCTCCTCTGTGCATCAATCAGCCCAGCGTCCTGCCAAAGGCGGCATCCATAGCCCAAATTATCTGAGTGTCATATTGATTAATCAGAATTAGTAAAACCCCTTACTTGGCACTCTAGGGTTATGCTGCAGTTCAGTTTGGCAATGACAATGTTTTCAAAAGGCTAATTTGGTTGTCCATAGGATATGGTCTGAACTAAACCCCAAACAGTAACAGTCGCCTGTATTCAAACTTAGAGAGAACACATCTTCAAACAGTTGGGTAAGGCGAATTTAAGTGGGTTCCCACCTAGCTGCACCTCTGATGAAGCAGTAAAAAGCTGCAGTAGCATTGCATAGGTGCAGATACCTCACAGTCTTGCTGTGAAAGTTTCATCCGTGACCTTGCTGAGTTTGAAGTTTTGTGGCCATCCTTTTGCAAGGCCTGAATTACAAAAGCCTCTTTTATAGATCAAAAACCTTTGGAGCACTGACTGAGGGACTCATCCAGTCCCCGTGACAAGGACTTAAGATCTCCAGGAGGAGGCTGGAGCACTTCCGTAAGTCAGAGCAGAAAAAGGTGTTCAGAGCAGTTACAGTGCTCCATGGTTTGTACCACACCGTGGCAGCCTCATGTAATGACTCACGCCCTCGTCTCTAATTCCTATGCAGTGAGACCTGCTTGGGAAAGTCTGGAACTTAATTATGTAAAAACATTCCAAGATACCAATAGTAATTGATCCTCATTACGGGTTCAATTTGTCTGCAATTGTTTTCACTACATAACAGAGCTGATTTTCGGTTATAGCAGATGAGGGAAGGGGAGGGTGGAGACTTAAACAAGGATACACTTTCTAACTCAGCGCCTCAAGGGGAAAACAAGATTTTTCCAGGGAACAAAAAAAGAGATGTTTTAAAGTAATTAGCTCCTAGGCTGAGATATTTTCAGCCTGCTGTGAATTTTCATGACAGTGCTGTTAGACTGCTGAAAATACGGTTTCCTACCTTATCTGCCAGAATTCTAACTATGATGTGCAAGTAATCTTGCAGGAGTGCTAATTATGTATCTGTAGCTATATATGCACATGGATATACATCCCCCGAAATGTTATGCTGTCTCTTGCAAGAACTGAGTCTTTTGTGCCCAGTGAAAGGATGAACTGCAGTGCACTGCCCAGCTCTTCACTGGTTTATCTGTTTAAAAATGAAAAGTGAAACAATAAATAAAGATGATATCCTTGTTTGAAGTGTGTTGTTCAGTGAATAAGGGACCTGGTGGATCTCAGAGAATTTGCTTCAATGCCATCTCATTGTTTGACTCTGGACTAGGCGTATTTCCTGTCTCAACCTTACCCTCCGAGATTGCAAACTGGGGATAACGATGCTGAATTCATTTGCAAAATGCTTGGAAGTGAAGCCAGAATAAGACCAAATGCTCTTATTTGATATGAATCGTGTAATCTTATCTAGCAAGAAACAAGGTTGTGTTGGACCTTCTCAGGTACTCAGTCCATTCAGTACTGAGCTGCAGCCCTATCGCCAAGAAGTGCCTGCCACCAACATGACACCATTCTCATACCCTCTGCCAAAAGCTCACCTTTGTCTCCACAGGGGTCAGTGATGATGCTCAGATATCCTTAGTCCTCAGCCCCTTTCCATGGCTTGAATCCCAAATCAATCATTCTGCACTCAGTGTAGGGGCCACAGCAACAGTTTGAGATCAGGAGCTGTGTCAAATGCAGTTACACCAAAGCCAGGCTGGATGTGATTCTGGGCAACCTGATCTAGTTGAAGATGTCCCTGCTCACTGCAAAGAGGTTGGAACTAAATGACCTTTGAAGGTCCCTTCTAACACAAACCATTCTATGATTCTATGCTGGTGGCCAGTATTTTGCAAGTATTTCACATTAGGCTGAAATCCTTCAAGGAACAGGAAGAGCAAATACAATAATTATACTTTTTTTCACACAATAAGCAGAATCCAATTAAAGAAACAAATAGGTGGATCAGTCACAGCAGAGCCTTTCACCAAGGAGAACAGCTTTCACACTGTCCATACTCACCAGTTCATATGAAGTATAAGCCTGCAGGTGACACTAAGCATCTCCAGCCTAAATGAGAGAACCGTAAGGAGGAAATAATACTGTCCTGCCTGTGTAATTAGAGAAGCTGACGCGTGAATCATTGTTATAACAAGTTTAATTATAAACATGATTAAATAGGCAATTAATGCATATTCTGCCCCGGATAAACAAAATTAAATTCCTGCAATATTAACATCTTCCACAAGGTTTATTATAAGATTACTGTAAGTCATGTGGTGCAGGAACATTTTCATGTCCTATATTTGTTGAGAACAAGCACCAGCTTTTATTTCCACTTTACCAGATGTAAAGGACAAAATCTGCTGCTCCTCTAGACCACCAGGATGTCTGGAAAAGCAGCATCCCATGCAGGCTTTCCAAGTTTGCCCAATGACAACTCACCCCAGCTATGTATGGTGATTGACAGAAATAAAGGATCCAAGCGTATGTGAGTCCTAGGCAGGCAGCTCTCTTTTTGCTCTCCACTGCTTGCCAAAGCTGCTGGTATGCTCCTAGAGTATCAAAACAAGAGCACGGCAGGGTCAAAGCTCTGGGGAATAAGTGCTTTGGATCCAGGGGTGGAACAACTCAATTACAAGTGAAATGCACAGGATTTTCTATTGAAAAATCAAAAGGCTTTTTAGTGAGTGTATTTCACTTCCTGGCATGGGTACCGCCAGTGACAGCCTATGAAGAAAGGTAGTAAAACCTTCAACATGTAGCAGTCTTTTATCAATGCAGCTCCAGAAATTGTATAAATATTAAATATATATAAACAGCAATTTCTGTTCAGTCACTAGTGATTTCAGGGTGTTCTGTAAGGAGACAGAGGAAATGCCAAATGTCCCTCTTTCTGGAAATCAGGTCCCTGCGAGAAGCCTCCAGTTAGGAATGTAGAATCATGAACTAGTTTCAGGAAACCCTGTAGCTCTGGTTTTCAGATGAAGCACCTGGTAACAAGAAACGGATTGAAACTGATAACCAGTTCCAGAAGGGCTTAAGCCTTTGTTTGCACCACAGTTCCTGTCCATTTTCACTTTGGCTTTCCTTGAGGATATCATTTAGGTTTTCCCAAGTGTCTAAGGAATTCAAAATTCTATACATTTTCCCATGCTTCCTAGGCAACTGGGATGGGATTTGGGATTTCTCACCACTCATAGATTTAAAGGTCTCCAATAAATGTGTAAGGGGGCTACACATATTCTTTATTTGTCCTTTCCCCAGCCCACATCTGTATGTGCAAAGTGTTTGGGGGCAATTGCTAAAGAAGAGGGAGCTGCTACAGTAACACGTAGCTGTAGTATCACACCCAGTGTCATTATTCCTCACTGTTGAGATAGCCTAGATTCTCTCTCTGTAGCTGTTATTATTGCTTTGTGAATCCAGAAAGGATCCAAAGTAAATTGATATTACCAGCCATGTGCATAAATCTGCCTCAGCAGAAACTGATTCAGCGAATTTTCTGCAGTAGTGGAGTCTACCTCGCTGCCCCTGGACATTGTTCATTGTACACTCAGCTTTTGGAAAATCAGCAGCATTTATATAAGGCAGGCTGCTCTGCCGTGCAGTTAACATCTTTAGCAGTGATGGAATAAGCAAACAGCTGGGTCATGGAGTCCAGGGAAAATCTCAATTTGGATAAGAAATTGCCACAAGTAATTTTAGCCCTGCACTGCCACAGTCCCTTATTCTTTCATGAATGAGGCAATCTTCATCTAATATAGCATGGCATTCACATCTCATAGGATAAGTAATGATGTTCATACCGTAAGAAATTTTGTGTCTCTATTTACAGCTGTTAGTGATGCTGCAGTGTGTAAATTCTCAGGTAGATGATACAGGCAAATTCCAGCTTCCCCTCAAATAAAAGTGAGGACCAGATGCCACTTTGCTGATCAATGGATTCTGTCAGAGAGCAATATAGCAGCATTGGGCTTGACTGGAGTGTCCATCCATACCAGCAACGAATTTTATGCTGAGCACTTGAAATGTAGGTACGTAATATCCTGACTTGTGTTGATCAGTGTAATGTGTCAGAATTAAGATCAGAAGGAGAGTGGCCCTGCTTTAGACACAGCATATGCCAATGTCTGTGCTGAGCACTAGCATTGTATGACTCCAGCATGATGTAGGCATTAGCACCAGGCTTAATGCTGACCTGCTGTACAGGGATGAGTTTTAGGATGCAATTGTAGCCTTGCTGGCCACTACTGGGCTTCAGGCAAATAGCATTTACTGATTGAAAGGTCCTGCGTTAGGCATGTGTACAAACTTACACCAGTAATGGCTGCAAGACCAGGCACATATTATTTAGTGAAAAGAAGTAGGTGATATACTAAGATATGCCTCCCAGATGTAGAAGACAGACAAACATAGCCCTAACACACGAGAAAACCTGTGTCCTCTACAAACCACTTATGCTTAGTGAGCCCTTTATCACATTGTCAAAATCAGCCCCAGCTTGAGCTTTCTGATATCAATATAACATTAACTTGTCTTGGGTCAGCCTTACCTATTAAAGAGCAGAATTCCCTGAGACATAAGCACACTGAAAAGCCAGCTGAGTCCCCAAACGCTTTTCCTCAAAACTAACAGGTGTCCTTTTCTTTCTCTTATTTCTAATTGAACTTCTTGGCATTCTGGTCAATGCTCCCCAATATGTTTTGGAAAACAATAAATCCTGGTAACATGAGACCTTGCTACAGTATTTCACTGTTAAATCTTTGCTGAGATTTGGGAAGACCTAGGTTTGTGTACTGAATTATGGGGTGTGCTGATGAATGATTTTGTTCCCCTTTGCTTTTTCCATCACTGAATAAGCACACAGGGAAAATCTCTGATGAGTCAGATTCCTACTGTGTGTACATTTGAATGCTCTAGGACCCAGTGTATTCCCAACAGATTTTAGTCTTTCTTTGAAAGTAAAGGATTATTTGCAATTAGAAAACACTGATGTTTTATTTTGTAATGTTCCATTTTCTTAAAAATGTAATTTTTACTTCAGTGAGTTTTTTTCTTAAAAGCAAACATTGTCATAGAAAATAATTCCAGTTCAATTAAGCAAAGAAAACCCCTGAGGATTTTCTTGTACAAAAGTTCTGTTTATAATTTAAAACTTTTTTGCTAATTTCATACACAACTCTCAAAAAGCAAAAATATTCTCTGAAGCATTTTTCTATTGAAAAATTCCCCTCCATTTTCCCTGGAAATGTATGGGAAAAACCTTCCCTTTTGAAAATGTCATTAAAATCTTTGCGTTTAACATTACTTGTTGATTGCACATCCAGATACTTCATAGAATCATAGAATAGTTAGGGTTGGAAAGGACCTTAACATCATCCAGTTCCAACCCCCCTGCCATGGTCAGGGATGCCTCACCCTAGACCATGTCGCCCAAAGCTCTTTCCAACCTGGCCTTGAACACTGCCAGGGATGGAGCATTTTATTACTACTGTGACTTCCTGGAAAGCAATGAGGATATTCTGTGATATAGTCAATAATTCAATATTCAGGAACTTCCTGAAGTTGTCTGAAGTCCCATGTTAATGGGAAGCATTTGGAAGTTAAAAAGAAAGCAAACTTGAGAAGTTTCAATCTCTCATATATATTCTTAAAGACCTATTGAGGCATTTTTATATGATAGCGGGTTAAACATCATTGAGGTCTTAATCTCACAAAGGCATAATGAGGCAGCAAAGAGTAGCCCAAGACTCTGCATTAACAATGATTAAAAACTGTGAAATTGTATTTAATAGTTTATAGTCTAAGTTTTAACTCTAAGATCATGGACAATAATTCTTTTTGATTATTTTTTCCCAATTTAACAGTACTATCCTTTAAGGACCAGAGGAGCATAACTCTAATGATTTTCCTCTCTATTTCTGAGAATATTATGCTGCTTTAACAGAATATCCTAAAAGAACATAGCTCCTTCTGTCACAGACTTTAAACACTGCCCAAGCCTTTTACTCCAAGCTGACCTGCAAGATCAACTGTAAGCTTTTACTTCTCTAAAAGGCTTTATGATGTCAAGAACTAATAATAATGTAATGGGTTTGGTTTACCCTAAGCATTTTTGGCCATTTGCAGGGTCCTTCAAGTTCAGCCATTCATACTGGAGCTTGATCATACCATGGCTACTAAAATGTAACATTACTGAGAAAATAGTATGCATTCTTTCCAAACCTGTACCTCATATCTTAGCTTCACATATTCACTGGCATTTGATGTAAAAATTAGGATATATATGTGTGTATATATATATATATATATATAAGCTTCAATTTTACTTTTATTCTTGAAAGTTATGCAAAACCTGCATGGCCCAGAAGTCTAGTTGCCAGCTGTAATATAAAGAAGGATACTATGGAAACTGAGAACTGGTTATGGCAGATACCCTGTCAAAGGAATGATTTATAATCTGGAAATACAAGCAGTAAGAGAAGCCCACCAGCTAGACCTGTATCATCTGAAGCAATCAAATCCTGCAAATATAAAGCAATTTAGTATTAGCATTTCCAAGTGCTCCCCACAATAAGGACTCTTGTATGCCAAAGTTTAATATTCAGAGCAGAAACCACAAACTCTAACAGCCGCTTCTGGTCAAGATAGCTAATAACAGTTCCCAGGCAATGGCACAGTTGTAATAGTATTGCACAAAGCAGCTGGGGATTTACTTGTATGTCAGCTTTACATCTGAGAACTAGAAAAAGACGGTGGGTCAGACATCCATTTGCTTTATATATTGATATAATTTCATCAGAATTTATGATGTGGGAATTATTGCACTGGCAAGAAATGTAATCTAACCTTCATCTCGCACAATGTAGTACCGGTATTATGTTTTTGAGAGAAATACACTGACTTGTTGAATCAGATTATTCCATGTGCATTCCTAATGGATTTCAATATTCCCCTGGATAAGACAGTGCTATTTGCTTTGTATTTATTACATTTAAAAAACCCCTCACCTATGGAGAAGATAAAACCTCTTCTGACACCGTATATTCTTCCATTTTGCAAACTACAAACATACATTTGTTCATTAATTTTAATGTCTAAACTTTTCCCTGGGTAACAACCACTGCATTCACTCAACTACCTTTATTTCAACTACACACTTGAAATGTATAAAGAATTTTAAGTGTAAGTAAGTGTCGACAACTGTAGGCTTTTCTCCTTCCTCTCCTGGATTAGGCAGCTTGTCCTTGTATACCTGTGACGATCGCAGGGGGTAATTATTAGTGCTGTGATTTTCCCAAATGCCAGGGTATGCCACTAGTAATAGGTTATATCTGGGATACTCTTTATTATGGAACTTCTAATGTAACAGAACTCCAGGGAATTTTATCAAGAGATAAAACTTGGATCAGTCCTGAGGCATGAGTCAAGAATGGGGAAAGTAATAGTAACAATGATTTATATAAAAAGAGAGGGAGAGCTAGACCATCAAACAGCTCTGAAAAGACCTTAAAAGTCCCATGAAGTCCAGTCCGTGCCCTATAGTTGGATTATCCCCAAGAATGGTAGTTATTTTCAACCCCATTCCTACATTGCTAAGCTACCTCCTCCCAAGCTGTCATTTGCCAATAAGAAATACTCTCATGTGCCCCAAAGGAGACTCATTTCTGCTGGTGTGAGTGAACATCATATGCTGGAGCTCTTGAGAGCCCTGAAACACCTCCTGGGCAGGAAGCACTCTGAGCAAGCCAGGCCAGCTGGAAATGGATATGCAATTACCAAGCGCACTATGTACCTGTCAGCTCACTTCAGCACCGTGCTCATGCCTTCCTAAGCCTCAAAAAAGGCAGGGATGCTCCACTAAAGTACAGTTTCCATTTGCAAAACTGGAAACAAAGCTTCAAAGAAGTTAAGGAAGAAAATCATCTCTTTTTGCAGGTGGAGCTTTATCCTCAGTTGTCACACCATAATTTCTGTGCAGTCAGTGAGGAAACAGTGAACAGTGAATGAATACTGAAGGTGAAGGGCAGCACCCTAGACAGCATGCTTGCTTACAGTATTTCCCTTCCCCTCCCTTACATCACTTACACTCTGTGTTAATAAATAGCAACTGAGTAGAAATGGTTCCTTTCCGACCCCGTTTAGAAAGCTCTTTGGTCTTCTGGCTCTTAAGATAGCAGATTGCTTTATATTCCTGCTTCATTTTATTGTCCTTCCCTCCCGCTGTGGTGATCAGACAAGACAGAATAGGTTAGTATATCAATAGAAATGCAAACCACTGTGCATAATACGTAAATATTGATATTAGGAATGGGGAGACTCCACACACTATTAGTTCCAGGGTATTCAGTCATGTCCAGGCAGTTCTATAGACAAATATATGAAGAAGAAACAAGATATTTAGATGCTTATTTTGTTTGTTTGGTTTTTTAAACAAACAAGACCTCAAACCAACCAAAAAAGCAACAACAAAAAAGCCCAAAACTCTCTCATATCTTCAATAATGAAGATTCAACAACTTCCTAAGCAACCTTATCTATTGCTGTTGTAGTTTTCCTGATGAATATAGCTATACAGGACATACAGCTACAAATTAAATTCATTATTTCTGGAACAATCCAACATAGCCATGGAAAACATGCTCCTTATACAGCTTAATTCCTTTTGCTGTACTTGATAGCAAGTAGGTATGCAAAAGGTAACAGTGAGTTAGTGTCACTTATTATTGGGAATGCTGACTTGTCCTGTTTTGAAATGGGTGTTTAGAAGAAACAGGTTTTCACTGTAATGTTAGAAAAGACATACACCAGTGATTTCTTCTCATACTCAAACCATTCTGAGACTCATACCATTGCGGAATGACCATCCTGACACAAACTGTGGCTCTCTATACAGAACCACCTTTTTCCTATCTCCTAAACAGATCATAGAGGGGATATGTGTGAGCATCCAGCTTGAGGGCTTCTATTGAACACACAATGCCAATGGATGAGAGGAACATATCCAGTTTGTGCTTTACCCTTATTAAGTGGCAAAGCTGTTATTACAGAGGCACAAGCTCTGACTGAGATAGGAGATGCTTCCAAGTACACCAAGCACAGGTGTCAGTGCTTCAGAATATGTGTATGGTGTCTCCTGAGATGGCCATCCCTTTTGCACTCACCTATTTGTTTATCATCCTCTGATGTTCATTGAAAAATGGCATTATGTAATGATGCAGAAGCAACTGTAACACAATGAACTCTCCCAAGGTTCGGTTGGAGAGTTTCCTGCTTGATTCATCACACAAAGGCTCTTCTTGTTTGCACCTGAAATACACATACGTAGCAAATATCAGCATCCAGTATTAAGGAGTATTGTTTTGGTAAGATTTTCCCTGGGAGGAAAAGCTCTGTGTTACGAAGCCCACTTGCCTAAATCATGGCTAATATTAAATATTGCACTTGGAAAAGATTTCAGTCCAAAATGAAGGGAAAAAAATAACGGCAGAGTTCGAGCATGCAGTCCCATGAGTGCATCTGTCTGTGTTTTACAGAGGCAAGGTTGAGGTGTTACCTAAAAGCATTCCTTTCAAAGCAGTGTAGTGAAGCCTGAAGGAGCACTATTTTAAAACAAATCAGTCAGCATTTTATTGGTGTCGGCCCAGCTTTGTACTAAACACTCAGATTAATGTTAAATCAGAGCTCAGGAATTATTCATGAGATCTCATACAATGTAATTGCTGATTTTGGCATCAATAGTCTGTATCCCTTTATTTCCTAGATTAGCTTCCCTTCCTGAACTACTGTATGTCATGCCAGAGACAATGATTTTATATGACATATTTAGGAAAGAGGGACCCACCTATTTTACATAAAAGAACATCTGAGGAATATGCCCTTATTGCTGAGATGCCAGTCTGTGCTGACACATTCCTGTGAGAGGCAGAGCCTGCTGGAAGAGCAGAGAGCACAGCACTAAACGTTTCCTTTCAAACTGTTGAGTGAATGGTTAGTTTTATTCCAAACCTTTATAATAACTAATGAAATTACCCTTCACCTATCTTTGAGGATTAGCATTAATGTTCAGAACAAACTGCACGACTACTAATCTCTTAATGTCCCTAAAGATATGTACAAAATGAAATCTATAAATAATAAATGAAACCCAACTTTTTCTAGAAACACTAAGTCATCCTGCTCTTTCCCTCTCTGAGAGTTGTGTGCTCTTGTGTGAGGTTGGGCTGATACAGGGAGTTGGGGAAAGGTACCTTTGAGCATGGAAGTTGACGACCTCCATGCCTTGGGAATCCACCATGGTTTTTCCTCTAAAAACACTGCCTTTTCTTTCTTCAGCAGCTTGTTTACATCTAAATATCTTCAACCTCTCCCCTCTCATTCCTTCATGCTCCAAATATGAGTACCAATGGGTGAGCAATGAGAGCAGGAACCCCTGAAGACACAGAGTGTTTCATGCTCAGGTGGCTATACCCTATAGCTGCTAGAAAAGGAACGTTACCGTGAGTGCCATTTCCCCACATCTAAATTTTCATGCAAACTAAAACCAAACCGCAAATCAGACTTAAATTCTCCAAGAAATTGTTAAAATTAATCAGAATTCATTGCATGTGCTACAAGCAAAAGAGTTTCCCAAGTGAGAAACCCAACTGTTCTCTTAGTTGGAATGCAAAACCAGTGTTTTTCTAACTGATGATACTGGAGGGATTAGTCACTCTGATTTTCCAGTGCCTTCAGCCCACCCATTCCACTTCCCTTGCTTATAGAGACTCACACTTGCATACTTGAGGATTTTAGTATCTATTTCGAAAGATGCGCTTTTTAGGCTGTAGGTAATTACAGATTTTGAATTTAATAGTTAAAGATTTCCTGGGAGAGCTGGTCTCTGACCTCCATCCCTGGGGTGTTTGTTTGCTTGACAAACAAAGCTGAAGTGTATTTATCACACTTGCACATATTTTACAATATAGCACACAGAGAAAATATATAAATAACTATTTCTGAAAGACTCTGGCATCATCACTTTGAACTGAATGCAATGATCCAATTTGAAACAGACCTGAATCTGATGAAATTTGCTCACATTTTCAATCCCCTGTCATTGCAGGCCTGACACAGTTTGCCCAAGGGCTCTTCCCAGGTCATTATTGGATTTACATTTTCTCTATTTCTAATACATCTTCACTCAAGGAAATGTTTCAGGCCACAGACTTTGCCCTCTTCAAGGACTAACTCATGGAAGGCTAAGATTCAGGTCCAAAAACATCCTTAGTTACTAAATTGCCTAAGACTCTGTCCTGGGTTCAGCAGTAGCAGTCATTTTTCTCCTTCTTAGTAGCTGGTGCAGTGCTGTGTTTTTGACTTTCAGCCTGGGAGCAGCGCTGATAACACCGATGGTTTTGGTTGCTGTTCAGTAATGTTTACTTTAACCAAGGACTTTCTGAGTTTCATGCTCTGCCAGGGAGGAGGGGAAGCCAGGAGGAAGCAGAGACAGGACACGTGACCCAAACTAACCAAAGAGGTATTCCATACCACAGCAAGTCATGCCCACTATGTAAACTGGGGGCAGTTACCTGGAAGGGTTAGATCATTGCTCGGGTGGGGCTGGGTATCGGTCAGCAGGTGGTGAGCGGTTGTATTCTCTTCGCTTGTTATTTCCATTATTATTATTATTAGTGGTAGCAATAGTGGTTTTGTGTTGTACCTTAGTTACTGGACTGTTCTTATCTCAACCCATGGGAGTTACATTCTTTCAGTTCTCCTCCCCGTCCCTCTGGGAGTCGGGGGAGGAAGTGAGGGAGTGAGTGAGCAGCTACATGATTCTGGGTTGCCGGCTGGGCTTAAACCATGACAGTTACATATCCATCAAGTACATGTTGCATTATCCTTGCCCCTCGCCAAAAGAATCGGCTGTGAAGCATGTTCTGAATGGAATCAGGATCTGGGAGGAAATCAAATACGTACGTCACTCTTTCAGTACTGCTTTGTTTCTGTGTGATTCTGAAACCAGTCCTACCTCAGTCTGTGCTGCAGTAAGGACTGTGGGAGGCTGTGCTTGATGCTTGACAAAAATGGGGTTGCAGATGGCTTCTGCAGTGAGAAGTAGCAAGTTTGCTAGCAGACCTGCTGGCTACAGCATGTAAATGCATAACTCCAACTGTACATCTTTATTTCAAAGAATGTATGGGGGTTTTAAAGTTAGTTAATTTTGGGGGGGTCTTAGAGTGACCATTTCAAATTTGGGACTTAAAACAGCTTTTGTAAAATCAAAGTAGCAATTTGTGACTGCTGCTATTCAAAGGAAAGACATATACTTGTGTGTCTGTTACAAAAATGAAAGCTAGGTGTACTCTGCACAATAAGATCATTATGTTTAATTTTGACAAACAGTAACAGTAAACAAGATGACATTCCAGTGAAAAAGGAGGACAGCGTAAAACAGCACAATGCAACAATGCCAGAAAAAGCACATTTATATTTGTATACATACAATAAGCAAGGCCCTGAGTATCACAGTAGCTGGAATAAACTTTTTAGGCACTAAGCTTGTTTGAAAAATACACAGTATGCAGGAAAACATTTGTCTGTTAAGGCTATATCATTTAGTCTTCAAACAATATGGGTGAATTTGGTTTTGTTATCTCTTTTGAATGGTGGCAGTCTAACTTCAAATTAAAAGTGACAATCCAGTAACTAATGGCTTACGAAGTAGAGCCACAGGTGGGTAACAAGACCTATACTGGTAACAGGAGTTAGGTAATTGTGCTTGATATGACGTTTTCAAACTTTCTGAAATGTTGGTTTTGAGTAATAGTAACTTTTCCTTGGCAGTCACTGGATTAACTGTTAAGTAAACTTCATTGTGTGTCAGTTAGAAACTGCAATTCACTGTGCCCCTGCTTATGAGGACCAGTTACAGAAGTTGGTACAATGTTTCATAGCCATAAAGTGTATCTTCAAACTTGAGATTAATTGGTTCTTTATCAGCAGCAGAAGCCATCTAACATAAGTCAAAATAAATACTATCTTGAAATTCACAGTTTTACATAAAACAACGTTGAACACTTTGCTGCAGTTAGGATATCAGCACATTCAGATAAATACCTTATTTTTATTTTCGAGTAACAAGAATGTATCTATAACATACCCACAAGTAGCTGAGTCAAAGCAGTATTTAGGTGAAGACTGACTATGGAAAGAGACATAAAATACAGCAAATGCTTTTTGCAGTACATGCTTAAAATGTAAACTAGATACAGCCTAGTACTGTATGTATGTACTGTATCAGTGTGAGAGGTGATTCAACTACTTCAATGACTATTTGATGTGCCAAAGCATTAAAATGATTAACTGGCAAAAGCAATCAAATTGCAGAAACTCTTTAATTTGCCATAAAATATTGTCAAAGGTGAAAATCGTTTTAATTTGCTCTTATAAAAATCCTTAGGGGGGTGCCAAGGGCAAAACAAAACCTGTTATTTGATGACTCCCTGGGATCTCTATGCAAATCAGTTTTAAAAAAACTTCTTGTTGTCCATTAACTTGTTAGCTTTCACATCAATACTGTCTGGAATTTTCAACAATCTGAGGAAACGTTAAAAATAAATAAAAATCAAACAGGAAATAATTCAAGATAGTGAAAAGGAAGTCTGGGGTTTTTTGGGGGTTTTTTTTTGTTTGTTTGGGGTTTTTTTTTAATATTTTTTCTGCCTCTCCCAGCTATGATCCTGTATCTTGGACAAATTGAGAGGGATAAAAGACATGACCTTCATTGCCTTGTCCCTAAGAAAGAAATACTTTGACGTGCATTTAAATTGGCACATCAGACAAAGTGGTTCCTAGTTGTGGCCACAACTAGCACACCATTTGTGCTGTCACCTGGCAGACCTGATTTTAGAGCTTTCTGTTTGGAATAAGAAAGGTCCCAAACCCACAATTTTTTTTGTGATCCCCTCCCCCTGTCAGTTTAACATCCAGTTGATTTGTGGCCATACAAATGTTTGTGCTGGGCTAGTGCAGGGTATCTGGACAGTCAGGGGTAGCAGACCTTCAGAAGAAGGTGGTGATGATTGCTTTTTTAAAATCATTTTCTCTCCCCACAAAGACTTTCAGTTTGTTTGCATTAAAACTCAGGCTCTTCTCTCTCTCCATCCCAGTCCATGCCCTCCCTTCTCCTTGTTGTCTCTCTGAGGACTCTGTGGGCAGCAGCCACTGGAGGGAATCTTGGTCAGGCTTAGCAGTGCTCAGCCAAGGCCAGCCAGCACTCTCTGATCCTGCTGCTCTGCCGGTGGGTTTAGGTTAAGCATAAAGCCAGTTTTGTGCAGCAGAGTGCCTTGTGGAACCAGGAGGCCTAAAGTTGTTGAGACCTTCCTCATAATGGACTACATAAATCCAGTCTGTTTGCCAATTAACTCTACTCTAGGCTGGCAGACACTGGCTCTGGTTGCTGTTTTGTATATTGTAACTGAAGAACGCAAAAGCTCTATTTAAAGCCTAAATCCTGTAATCGGCAAATAATGCTGATGCTATACTTACTTTTTCATATAAAAAGATGGTTACTTTTGTGAAGTGTGAAGATTAAACTCTACCATCATATCTGCAAGGGGAGACATTAAGAAAGATTTTCTGAGAGCAACACAGTTTGCTACCCTGATTCTAAAGTTTAAGAGGTGTTCTGTAACTATAGTAAACAGCAAAGCACAAATGCTGCTTTCAGACCTTCTGATGTGTGTAGGACTTTGTGAGCTTGTCTCAGTCACAGCGTGCTGGACTAGCAGTTGTCTACTTGAAGAATTACCATATGGATGAAGGGTAAAAGAAACAAGCTATGACACAAAAAATTTAGCTATCAGGAAGAAAAAAAAGAGTCTCACAGTGAGTATGGTCAAATACTGGAACAGAGGGCCCAGGGGGGTTATGGGCTTCTTGTCCCTGGAGATACTCAAAATCAAATTGTGAGGCCCTGGGCAGGCTGCTGTGCCAGCAGCACTGGCCTCTCTTCAGCACAGGGCTGGATCAGGTCAATGCCAGAGATTGGGAATTTCATGTGTGATTCTGTGAAATGCTATGTTATTTATAACTTTAATAGTGTGAAATGGCCAGAAGAGCACAAAAAGTACTGAACAAATCACTTCAGCTGCAGTGTTTTAACATTCAGCAAAATTGCAAGAAGAAAGTGTTCAGAAAACTGAAGTGTTAGGAATAACCACTTTCTATTTAAGAATGCCAGATACAGTAGTGGGATTACTCTGAGTGTGTGATTAAGGTAACCTGTAACCTTTGCTATCAAATCTTTAATGAGCATTAGGTCTGTTCTGCTACCTCAGTCTCTTCTCAAGGTTAAAAGTACTTTGGTTGAATGCTTTTTGAGGTAAGCATTAAGAATATCTACTTCGCAGATGAAGATATTCAAAGCAGTCAGCACTGACCTACTCTTACTCCTTGGTTTAATCCCAGTGGTCTAAACCTGGTAGTTCTCTTCTGAAATGAAGACCTGAATACTCTTTTTCCAAAGTGGAGCCTACACATGTGAGGTGGTTTTCATGTGTGTCCCATGGGCAGCCCCAGCAGGGTCTCTGTGGACCTGGTGCAGTACCAGGTGCCCACAGCAGGCCAAGGGCTCCCAAGTGCTGTCCCAAGCCACAAGCAGTCTAGGGATACTAGAAATGGATAAGGAGAGAGGTCTCTGCCTCCCTTATCTTGTAAAAAAAAAAAATAAAGAAAAATGATAAGGTGAACTAGCTTCTAAAGTGCTACAGATCTCCATAAAAATAGTGTAAAAACTGTAAAAGCAGACATGGGAAAGTGTGTGTGTTTTGGGTGTTTACCTCTGTTTAATTATCAGGTTGGAGTGATTGCCTCGCTAACCTGGCTAAAAAGCACATTATAAAATCTTTGAGGATTTGACATTTAGTCTCCTGTAATTCACCTGTAAGATTCTGCCAGTAAATCAGAGCTGAACCTCGTGACTGACAAGCATCAGAAATGGGAGGCTATGGTCTCTGGAGGAACCATATCTCATTGTGCCGATTGGCAGCAGCTGGATTTGTGTATCCTGCAATGATGAATGTATCCTGCAAGCATAACTCAGGGCTCTCCAGAATTTCCGCCAACAGGTTTATTTCTCTCATTATAGAGTCTTCATTGGTGATTCCTCTGAAGCTCCTGTAACAATCAACTGGATATCAAGTTCTTTTTAAAATCCACAGTTTTCTCCAGAGTATAGGAATGTCTGTTGTAAATTAGTCATGTTTCACAAATGATACTGCTTAACTGTTACTGATCTTGAACAGCAAACAGCTTTTTCTTAAAATTACAGTGATACCTCAGATGCTTTGTTCCCAGTTATGCAAAGTAGTCTGTGTTTTGACATGTTGTTATAGCTCACATTTACAGATGCATTGTTTTACTCAGTAAGCTGGTAACCGTAAATTCCTGAATATCCCTGTTTCATAAAGCAGGCAGCTTTTAACAATTACTGAAAGCCAAGTTTTACTGTTTGTTAGCTTTTAGAACTTGACTTAGAAGATGTAACGTGCCCAAATTGAAAACTGCATCTCTTTACTGATTTTACTATAACAAAATTAAAATGCTTCTTACCTACTGTAAACGATAGTAGAAGGCCACTCTTCAATGATTATGTCAGAATCAAAAGGATGAGGTGGCTCATCCTGCAGCAGTTCGGGCAGGTAGTATGCTACTGTCACTGACTGTCTCATCTCAGATTGAGATTCGTTTGTATGGACTATGGTCACAATGGGTATTGTTATCCCCAAGTACAGTCCTGAGGAGACAGACAGGAATTCAGTTGGATGTTTTAGAAAATGGAGTTGTGTATTCTAACTTGAAGCAGGCATTTTATTATGCTTTGTAGTTTGTGTGTGTATGTATATGTATATGTATATATGTAAAAAACCTACATGTGCAAATATGTGTGCCTGTGCGTATAAGAAGTAGTATTTTGTGAGCTCTCCTGTCTTTGTGTAAGGCAGGGAGTTTGACTTGTTTCTCCCTCAGGAGAAGGTTGTGTTTATCTTGTAAACTGACCTTGTGTTGCATTTTAAATATTTAGGAACAAAGAACAACATAGGAAGTAAGATAAGGGGACTGCATTGTGAATTCATTTAGGATTTGCAATTACCAAAAATGTTGCTGTATTTTTGCAAAGCTGTAGGAGAAGGTTGACTGTTTTGCCTGTGCAGTAGCAGTGATGACTAGGAGTGGGAACTTTGCTTTTGTACGCAGTTTGAAAACAAAACTGCGATGTTCTGTTGCCAAAATTACTTTTAATCTAAGTCAAAGTGTTAAAAGAATGGGGAGAGTGGGGGAAATACCTAACTAAGGAAAAGCTCGCGTGATCAGTATTTCTGGTTTTGTGGAAAGAAAATAAAGGGTTAACTTGATTACAGCACAGGTACTACTACAGAACAAACCACTGTGTGTTGCAAAACTTCTGAATCAACTGGAGAATGGGGAAAAAAGTTATGTCTGGAAGCTGAAACCGGATTAAAACAGATTGGAAACTAGGTGCACATTTGTCATGCAGGACAATCTATCAATGGATTGGTGGATAACAAGGATGTGGTGGACTTGCTATTGTTTTAAAGTACTTGAGTTAAAACTGGTTTATCTTTCTGGAAAGCAGGCTGCAACCACATGCTTTTTCGGTGTCCACTCAGACACGCACAATTGGAGAAGCATAAAGTAAAATGAAGGATGCAAAATATTATGGTCTATTTTGGCTTATGCTCTGAATATGTTCTTAGAATAGGCGATTTCAGCACTGCTGGGAAAACTAACCCACTAAAAATCCATAATAAAGACCTAATTTATAGCTAACAGCCTACAGAAATAGCCAGTAACAATTCCCAGACAGTTGTGGTGGTGACAATACCCTAGAAACAGGGATGGTTTCCCACAGATGTTTGCTTCTCGCCTATACGCAGAGGGAGCAGCCTTTTGGCTCAGACTTTGCTGCAGAGGCTGTTACAGGGAACTGTCCCAATAAACAGAATGGGGTATTTAGGAAAAGCAAATAAGAGTCTCCCCGATTAGGAGGAGGTAGTTCATAAACATAACATTGTAACATTAATGTGGAATTGTGGTACTAATTACCTGAGGAGTTCTGTTCACAAATGTATCTCATCAGCTTCATGAATCCGAGGCATATGCTCTGTTCGTACTGTTTCTCTTTCATTTTTATACAAGCCCATTTGGCTTTTCCATACTGACGTTTTTCATAAAGCAAATCTCCAAGCTGCAAACACAGTAAGATAATAATTTTTAATTGAAGTTAATAGTCTAAACCCCTGAGCAAATAAAAATCAACCAGTATTTCAGTGCTTTACTTACAGCATCAAGACATCCGCTTCTCTAGGTATATGACCAGCATGAGAATGATTTTAAGTCTTTGCCAGCCTCTACCTTAAGTGCATACTTTTTAACACTTAGTTCACATGTGCTTCATTTCAAGCTACAAGCTGGCATAAGTGGGCGTCCAAAACCAATGCAGTGTGGTGTCTCTTACAAGGGTAACTGCATCTTTTTTCAACTGTCAGTGAAACGATCTTGAAAGGAAGATGTGAATTTTTAGCCTCTCTCATGCAGATTGAGAGGGGAGATACTGCTGATTTTGGTCCAGAATTTATTTCAACAGACTTCTAGGCACTTCTCCTTTAAAATGAGGAACTGTCATCTTTTGAACTTACAGTGTTATCCTGCACAAATTTAATTGCAACAGTCAGGAGTCCTAAACTGTTTAGATGAAATACACTCAATCAAATAGAGATATTTATAAATTTGCATAACATGGATTTATTTAAAACAAACGTGACAAGAAAACTTGATATATGGTTAGTAAAGGTTTTCTTGATTTGTCATGTATTTAAGATAGACACTTGTTTCCATACTTCCTGAGCAGTAAAAAATTTGCTGGGCACCAATTTCTGTTTTCATTAGAGGATAAGATTGTTTTGGTAAGATGGGTTGATACATTGGTGCTTTGTTTGGTTATGACCCATCATGCAAAAGTACATGCTTGGTTTTAAATTCAGATATTTATCTTTTTCAAGTACTTTTTGCTAATGTTTTATTAACATGAATGTGTAAAGAAGCTAATGCATTGATTTAAATGAAGGAAACAGGAATATCAAAATATGAGGTGTCTTTTGGTTCGATTATTTATAAAATGTCACAAATATTGTAATTCCTGTAATTCCTGGGTATCTTCTGACTTTCCTGAGAGTTAGAATGCTTTGTACTTATGATGTTAAACATCCTACATGGTTAAAGTAACTTTATAAAGAAACATGCTTTTGGAAGCTAGATATGCATGCTGAAAACGCTGTCAAAACCTCTGCTGGGGAGGAAGCAGTACCTTTTCTTTGCGCTGGATCAGAGTAAATGGGATAGTCTGTCTCTCCTGGGGATTGTTATTTCTAGTCAGCTGCTGAATTGGCTCTGCCATTTCTGCAACAAAATAACATTTCTGATTTCAGTGATGAGGCTGGAGAAATAAGGATGAAATGCATTCCATTCTTTCTCTTAGCTAAACTTCAGGAGACTTTGTAACAATTTCAGTTTACTCTTCAATATTGATAGAAAAGGTTAACTGACTTCTATCTCTGTGCCGTTAGGAGCGGATTCACTCTCCCACTCTTCATTTATTGCAAGTATACATGCATCCATGGAAAGCTTTTAGCAGTGACTGATTTTCTGGCTCTGTGCAGATGATGCTGCCCATTTCAGCAACTCTTTCAGTGTTTGATTCATGTGTATCCACATGAGGAAGTAAATTGAGTTTGCTGCTCTCTTTCATAGGTGCAAAGAAATACTACTGTGGAGACTTTGCATTTCTAGATGGTGTTTTATGCCAGTATTTTACTTCAGCATTTGGTATTATGCACATTTCATTACTAATCATCTGATGCTACTTCAGTGGAGGGCCACCCAGCTGGTTAGGGCAGGATGAAGCATGGAAGGGGCTGGGAGAACCTGATGTGCTCACACTGAAAGGGAGGAAGTGAAGGTAGGGTGTGGAGGGGGCGGTTGAAGTACAGAAACTGTAGATGAGGGAGGGGAAACATGTCCTGTTAAAATTCCTCAATGTATACTTCACTGAAGAACTGTATCTTAAGAAGATATGTGAATGCTTAACAAAAAAATTAGAACGTAGATTTGTGTTAATTGCTTTTTGTTGCACATTAGTTTTATGCCTATGTGCTGTCTGATTAGACACCAAATACATTAGATGAAAGGTTTTATTTCTGTTTAGAAAGGACAGAAGACTGATGACTTAGAATGAATATTAACATTCTAAAAAAACTGACGCATAACTTGGATAAAGGTGGGAGTAGAGCAAAACAAGTTTCAGTGTTCCTTTTGTCAGGTTCCATTGCACATAACAGAAGAACATAGAGTAGTTCAAAGTTTTCAAATAGTCACAGTCACCATAAAGCATTGGTTAAGATAAAATGGGATGCAACAACATTATTTGGCTCATAGGGACACTGTTTTGCATGCTGCTTATGCTTGCTGTTGCCTGGTGTCTTGCCCCTTGGAACAAGAAGGGCTCAAGAGCACAGTCTGACATGTATCGTCACCTATGGTCTAAGTGTGCACATTTTGGTGGCAGATCATTAGGTAAAGGAGAGTGTTAATAGTTGACTCTTAGTGAAGAACTCTAAGCACCTGCATGCTCACTAACCAGTACTGGGATGGAGCTGAAATGTGCAGTGACTTTTTGAAAGATTCTCACGTTTTATCAGAAATGAAGGAGCAAACCTCTCCTGTTCCCAGGTGTAGTGATGCTAGCAATCCTCTTGTCTGTATTAACCATTAGATTTCCCAACCAAGCTCACATGGATAGAAGGAGTGAATATATTATACTTGCATAGATAATACTAGCATATTCTAGTACTTCTCCTAGTTTTGTCATTTAAATATGATTGGATTAGGTATATTTGCAACTATGGTTGCCCTGACATCAATTCTAGCTGCAGTTCAGAAACAAATTCTGCTTAAAAGTTGATCCTTAACAGACAGGCTTTGAAACTCTGAAAATAAGGTTAGTCTTAGGAATGGAAAGCCTCCCTTCTAGAAGAGTTAGTCCCTTGCTTTTCAAAGTTGAAGTAATACAGACATTTGTGTACTTTGATAAAGGATTAGAAATTTCAATCTTTATGTGTAGTGTTTGAAAGTGTGGATGTGAATTTCTGTGATATATATTTGACATACATGAAGAGTTTCAACGAAATAAGAGCCTTTATCTTGGGTGTTTCAACTGCCTCAGTATTTTCAGTGGAAAAGGCAGGATGTTGGAGGAAGAGAGCCTTATCCATGTTTCAGAGAAGAAGAGAATTAAGATGCAGTAGAATTAACCTGGTTGCTTAGTATATCTGTAGCTGAGCTGGGAATCAAACCTACATCCCCTGGCATCCAGTGCAGGGGTTTTAGCTTTAAGACTATTTGGAGTAGTAAAGATCCTTTTAATAAACAGGAGAAAGCTGCACTTCAGTTAATTTTAAACTTTTTTTTTTTTTAAGTCATTGGGAAAGTTTTAAAATGTAAGTAATAACTGACTAAAATGTAAGTAATAATTGAGAGAAAATTGAAAGTAGGTTAGACTTCAGCACTGAATTTTCTGCAGAGAACTAGTAAACACTTTAGGATTCTAGAACAATTAACTCTATTTTTACATTCCTTTACCAATAAATCTGAGGAGGTGTTATATTTTTCCTTTTTTCTTCCATATTAATGCATGAGATAGGGGGATTACAACTAATTAAAGTCCTTTCTGGAGTTTTATTCTTCAGTTGGTGAATCCATGTCTGTCAGGCACGACAGTATAACATTTGGATTAGAAATATTTTAACCTGCAAAATACTTGAGATTATACTGCCCAAAAGCAAATAAGCTGCTTGGTTACATGTCATCTGTCAGTCCCCGCTTGCGAACTTGAATACTGGTGTGACTAAAAAAAGGCAAGGGGAGTTGTAGCCATGTAGGTAGGCAAAGGCTTAATTTAATTACATTTCAAACTTGTAATGACAGTTGCTACTATGGGTATTACGAACGAGGCAAACCTTTACAAAGGGATTTATATAGATGAGGCATGCTTGACAAGACACGTTCATAACAGCAAGACTGAGCAGTATTTAAATTGTGGCATATCTTAATTGGTGTCTAATTGGACCTGCTGGGAGTCTGACTGATGTGGGATGTACTTGTCAGATGTGCCCTTAATAATGTACATAATGTACAAAGTTCATGCAGAACTTTGTCATTCTAGAGGAGGAGACAGCCTTTGTAATGCAGGGAACCAAAATCTTCATGCTGGAGAGAACTGCTAGAACTGCACCTTGGAGAGAGGTGCGTGCGAGCCCCACCTTGGCAGCAGGCTTGGAGCTGGGTTTCAGTGCAGTGACCCAGGGGTGGAGACTCTGCTCCTTCCCTGCACGCTTCCTGCAGCAACTTCCCTGAGCTTGTTTGTTAATGAATGTTCTTGTATTGAAACTAGAGTTAAGGAATTTAAAAGTAACCACTGTAGTATGTTTTCTGCCTCTACTATAATAGGAGCATATAAAATGGAGTTTTCAAGCCAAGAAAGTTAGGTTATACCTTTCTGCACCCTTTGTTTTCTTTTACCTTTTTGTTGCAAGGTTTGGCGTAGGTTGGTCAGTCAGTCTGTAGGATTAAGATCCTGTTAGCAGTGATAAATTGCAATGGCAGCCATATAGATACCTGTTGTTCACATCTCCCAAAGGCTTAGACTTTTTTTTTTTTTTAGAATGCTTGCAGTGTTGCTGTTAACTGTAAAAGGTGCTAACAAGCTACAAAGCAAGTCACCTTTTTGAAAGATATGCTGTTGAATGAAATGGATGTAAAAGCCTGTGGCAGTGCAGAACTATTGATGAGAGGGTTGACAGTGTTCCTATTTTGCAGACTTCACCACTAGACTACAGGAGATACAGCACTTGAGACCTTAACAACAGGATGTGTGTCTGCAGTTACCAGACGAGCAGTCAGTAGTCACCCAAGTAAATTTCTTGTATTTTCTTATTGTGAGGCCAGCAGCTTGGTTGAGACATAGTAGTCCAGAGTGACTCTCTGCTCCTGAGTGCCAGGGAGGATTTCTCCCCTGAAAAGTCCTCTCTATTGCCTCTCTGTTCTCTGAGGCTCAAGTACGCTACAGCTGACTGGATGCTAAACAGAGATATTAACAGATGACTTGAACTTTGACTGGACCATGTGAACAGCCTAAGGGTTTGCCAGATTAGTTTCACTTGAGATGTAACCAGCTCCTGACATGCAGCCCTGAACAGAGGCTGAAGGAAAATCTATTTAAATTTTTGTAATGATTGCTTAGCATTACAAAGTAAACCTTTTATAATACAGTAACTAAAATGTGATAAAATACTACTGTTTTCTAGACTTCAGAGCTTGTCTAATAGATACTGGGAATTTCAATCCCTTGTTTCATGTATTGGAATACCAGATCATTCTGTGGGAAGGAATCTGGTTTTCTTATACACAAAGCTCCTCTTGAGGAACAGCTTAGTGTCTATCTGTGCATTAAATTGGGAGCCCCTCTCCTTTCCTAGAAGGTGAAGCTCTCAGGTTTGATGCACTGGTGACATGCAAACCCAGAGCTGCCGGGGTGTGTATTGCACTCCATGGGATGACACCACTGTTGTGGGGCAGCTCAAGACCCCTCCTCAGGGGGCAGAGAGAACAGGGCAAGCCAGAGAACTCTGTTCAGACTTTCTTTTAGTACCTGATGGGGTGTTAATTTTCATTGTTAAAACATTAGAAAGAGAAGATAAGGCTTCTAGGCATGACTGAAGAGGTGGCTGTACCCTCTTTGTTGTGTTGGGATAGAGAAAAATTTTTTAAGTAACAGTTGTTTCACAGTGGTCATGAATAGCAGTATGTTGCTCAAAGCTTTACTGCTTCCTGCCCTCTGAGAAGGTGAGCAGGGGAGATTCTGAAGACCGACCTCTGCTTCTGTGCAGGACACAAAGTAACTTGCAAACTCTCCGAGTGAGTTAAGTTTGCAGTTACTTTGCTGCTTGTTGTAAGTTATCTGACTGGTTACAGGCTTTCAGGTTCTTAAGTTTTTCTTGAATTGAAAGTAAACTATTTCTGACTTAGACAAGCCTGGGAGGCTTACTGTCAGAAAGCTAGGTCAATCCTTTTACTTGTTTACTCAGCACCGTCTTTCAGTTCAACCATCTTTAAAGAACTCAGTGATCATAAAATCATAGATTGAGGTTGGAAAGGACCTCAGATCAACTGGTCCAACTGATTTTTGGAACTAACCTTTTGGAGGGGTACAGGAGATACTCTTAAGAATGCTTTTGCGTGTAGTCAATTTAATAATTAATGCTTTTTCGGGTAGTAATTAAATATTAAGAAGAATGATTTTGTAGGTAGTCATTTAAATATTTAATTCAGACTGAAATCTCACATCAGTTCTTTTAAGTATAAATAGGTCAGTCCCCTACTACTACATCTGCTTCTCTCAGAAAAGCCTCTCGAATTGCCCTGCGCAAAGCTTTGCTCAGACTTTATGTCTCGGAAGCGCACAGAGCTGCGGTGGGACCATCACCTCCCTCAGTCCTGGCCCTTCCCGGCGGGATCGCGCATCCGCCTGTACCAGCCGTGCCCGGCCGCCCCGCGCTGCCCCCTGCCCTTCCCCACAGGTCTCTGGGGACACCAGCAGGGTGCCGGCCCCGAGGACAGGCTTTCCCTGGTCTGCGGTGATGGGGGAGGCTGGCAGGGGCTCTGCCACTGCCGCCCGGTGCTCCGCGCAACAGCCGCGGGGCTCCCTCCGAGGAGCACCTCGCACGGGGCTGGAGGGGGACACCCAGCGGCTGAAGGTCAGGAGTAGCCGGGAAGGTGACGGTATCGGCCGGTAAACTCAGATATCCCGCTTCCCTAATACCCCTAAAGTCCCGCCGGCTGCTGCGGGCGTAAGCGGTTTAGCCCGGCCCGAGCGCAGCGCGGCCCTGACGGCTCTTACCGCGGGGCACGT
>JANHGB010065007.1:0-12041 GCA_026283785.1 Coracopsis vasa | reverse complement strand
CACTGTGCAGCAGCTATGGTGGGTTTGAAAGGCTCATTGCACTTGAACATGACTTGAGTTTCCTCATGCAGTATGTAGGTACAGCAGACCTTGCCCTTTCAGTCAGATGTCTGACTTGCAGAAAGTCATGTTGAGACCCTTATGTTAACAAACATGAGGTTGGTTTTGGAAATATCAACTATTTGTCATGCTTGTTTGGAAAAGCTGAGCTCTAGTCCAGCTCCCAGCTCCTGGCCTTCGGTCGCTTCTTCCTACAGTTGCAGTTGAATGCATCCTTATTAGGACAAATTTCTAAACCAAAGTGTTTTCTAAGGGAGAGAGCAAGCCTGTGGTGCTCAGATGCTTTCTTTTGCGTGGCTGTGAAAACCAATTTGATCTGGCAAGGGTGAAAGCTTGAAGTATGAGCTATAATTGGAGTTTGGGGTTTTTGAAAGGAGAAAGGGAGATAAGAGACCAGTGAAAGCTGTCAGAGTCTCTTCCTCCCGTAGATCTTTTTGTTCATAACTGTTTATATAATCTCTTTGCCCATAACAAGATGTTCATTAAATCACCACCAACTCTTTTAAATAATTCAAGTCTTTCTTTTTTAACCCTTTCACACCATTGGCAAAACTCTATCTATATCCCCATAGTTTATACCTTTAAAACAGAGCTCTATTTGAGATGCTTGCCTGCCTATGGTTTTCCTCTGTTGGTTCCGCTGCTTGTTTGTCGCCTGACTTCTGAAATCCAATAAAACGTATTTAAGGGAGGCAAAAGGGGAGTACATTGCTGAATTTGCAGAAGATAGATGGAGCTTTGCATCCAACTGAGTTGGGCTCCAAGTACATGCACAGCCTGCACAGGGAGAGGCTGTGGGTGAAGCCAAAGTCAGTGAGAGATGCTAGCTAAGCAGCTCAGCAGCATGCAGTTCTCTTTCCCAGAAGGGACAGTGCCTGCCTTCCCAACGTCTCTTGCCATCATGCCCCTGGTTCCCAGCAGCACCTCTACCTCTTGGTGCTGCTGCCATCAATTCCTTGGTTGGATGCATATGATGGCTGAGGAAGAGGAGTAAGTAACATGCACATGGCCCTGATAAACCTGAATAACACCAAAATTTCCAGCCACCTGGTGTCCCCAGGAGTTTAGAGAACCGCTGGACCAAGTTGAGTGATCTGATCTGAAGTCATGGGTTGTCTTCTGATTTCCAGGATCCCACCCGAGTGGTCAGCCCTGTTATTGACATCATCAACTTGGACACTTTTGCCTATGTGGCGGCTTCCTCGGACCTCAGAGGAGGTAAGTCCAAGCCATGTGTATGGATGCCCTGCAGGCATACCCTGTAGGCATCCATGCCATGGTGTGAACATGCACTGGCCCAAGGAGCTGGTGGCTCTGCAACGCATGGCTGCCTTTTGCTATCTAGTAAAAAGCACATTAGCACTCTTCAGTGCTCCCCGCTGGCTGTTTTCAGGCTATTTTAGAGCCAGGTAAGGAATGGTCTTTGCTACAGTGGGTAAGGCGGTCAAGCAGGAAACAAGGGTCATCTAGAAGTCACCCTTGGCAGCACTGAAAGGCGGGCTGCTGACAAGAGGAGATGGGCGATGTCTAGGCAACAAATGGAGGATGCAACTTTAGTGCTTATTAGTATGCCTGTGTTATTTGTAGCACACAATATCCATCAGAGCGTGTATCTGTGTGCACAAGGGAACAAAGTGAGGTTTCAGCGGCAGCTTTAATTCTGACTTTTCCTGCCTTTGGAGTGCTTGACTTTGCAATTGTAATGCAGTATGTTGTTTCTGGTTCATATGCAGTAGTAAAATATATTAGTCATTGGACTCTTCTCCCAAGAGCTGCATCTCCATGGCTTAAATAATTTGAAAGTAGGGAAAGTACTCCATCAAACATGGCTTCTGCAGCCTGCATTGCTTCCTAATTCATACCCATTTCTAATTTTCCCATGGTACTTCTTTACTGTGGTTTTAGGTTTTGACTGGAGTCTACATTTCAAATGGGAGCAGCTTTCCCCAGAGCAGAAAGCCAAACGACTTGATCCCACCGAGCCCATTAAGTAAGTCAAGAGGGGGAAGGAGGCATCTGGGACAGGAACAAGCATCTCATCTGACACCTTATGTCTGTCACCATGCACCATAGAAGTGTGATACTCCTTCCAGGACGGCTCTGAACTTCTAATACCTATAGTGAGCCCCTGGCTAGCTTGGGTTTTGCAGTACAGCTTCACCTCCCAAAACTGAAGCCTGAGGGTGCTACAAAGGTAGAAGGAGTCTGTTTATGGTTTGCTGAATATGATTAGGGAAAAGCCCAGTGCTCTACACTCCTGCTTCTCTCAGCTCAACAATCACTTAAGAATAAGGCAGTATCCTCACCCCACTTGATACAAATGTGAATGTCTAGTCCAGCACTGCTTCTCCTTAGGATGATGCTGTTAACAGGAGCTGTTACTGGCTTCCCAAAGGCTGTTCTTACGTTCCTGGTTGTCCTGCCATATAGGGCACTGTGGAGACTAGCCTGAACGCAGCAGTCACCCCAGCTCCTCCCAAGCCTATACTAAGGCATCCACACTGTCTGCCAGCATGGAGGGCTTGTGCTGGGTGGCAAATCTCAGGGCATCTTCTGGGTCTGCCCTTCCCTCCTCCATGGACCTTCTCTGTGCAGTTTTCTTGGCTAATCCAAAGAATGAAGAATAACCCTGTTTTGGAATAAAGATCACACAGCCAGTGATGGCTTTTAAAAAGCCCTTCTGAATTGGCTCTGCCTTCCCCTCCCCAGTGGAATGGTGCTTTTAATAGGCTGGTTCCAGGCAAAAAAGCCCGTTTGAGTGAGTAACCCCCCGAGCGCTAAGTGCATTTGTGACGCTGAAGCCTACAATCAGGGCTGTGAACTTGGGGCTTGTAGGAGTCGTGCTGACGGGTGCATTAGCCAGTCATTAAGTGCCAGGCAATTTATGATTGACAGCGAAATACCAAGGCAGCTGAAAGAAAGGCTCAGATGCTTTTCAAGGGATGTTGTCCTTCTTTGGTGAGAAGGAGATGCCTAGGTAATGTCCCAATGGTGGAAGAGGAGGCAAAGGGAAAGGCTGCTTCTGTGCATCCAGGTGCTGCAGCAGTGTTTGAGAGTGTGTCCCCTCTTCCTTACCTATTCTGCAGGACTCCCATCATTGCTGGGGGGCTGTTTGTGATTGACAAAGCCTATTTCAACCACCTGGGGAAGTACGACAGTGCCATGGACATCTGGGGTGGGGAGAACTTCGGTGAGTCATTTTTCTTCCTCATATGCCTTAAAGTGTTGGCTTCTCTTCCTGAGTCATGCCAACTGGATACAAGGTCATTTTGGACTTTGCCTTGAATGCTCTGCATGGTTTCTCTCACTTACACTCATAAGTTATGCTATCAGGTGAGTAAGGGACGCATGAGTGATGGGAAGTGAGCAACTGTTTGTACTCTCTGCTTTCTTTGCTGCTTTGCTTTTTCTATGTGTAAATCACAGAGTTTTCAGCTTTGGTATTACCAACAGATGAGAACACCAAATGCACCCTCCTATTCCTTCCTGATCTTATTTTTCTCACTAATAAAGCAAAGATGTGTCTTATTCCATTGTCTGATGACAGCATTTGGAAACTATGAACTGAGACATTAGTGCCTCCCTGAATTTGCAGAGTGCCTGCAACAGGAGCTCCATTGACATGTTGCAAGCAAAGTAACATGGCTATTTTTCCATTCCTGTATCACTAGATGGCTGAGCACTGCCAGGCTCTCCTTCATGCTATCACTTTCCTGCATGTGAAAACAAAAAGGTTAAGAGCTAGGCTAAATTCAGTCTCCTCTGCCCATTGTCACAGTCCAAGATGGGCATTAAGAAATCTCCTGCATGCAAACTTGAAAGGGCACATGAAAGAGGTAACAAGCCTGTCCCTTGTCCCCCATGTCAAGCAGAGCTGGATCAGGCGGGGCTGTTCTCTCTTTGAAGTCACAGCGATGCTGCAGGTCAGAGCAACAGACTGTGTCCATGAAAGAAGGGGGAGGCACTTTATGTCAGGGAGACAGATTAGAACCTGGTTTTAATAGCTCACACCTCTGGGGAGTATGGCTAGCGAGGAAGGAAGGATCTTGTGTCTTAACACACACAGCGATGCTGTCAGTCATCCAAGGGAACAGATGCTGCCGCCTTGCAGTAACCCATCCACTGCCTGGCACTGTTGTTTCCTTCACATGCCTTTTCCCTCTAGCATATTTTATTTATTCATCTCTCGTTATGCAGTAGGATCTCGCTCCTTCGTGCTTTCTCTCTGTGGGTGGGTGTCTTGCCACCGCACTGACTCAAAGCATCTGCTCCTCTGAGTGGGATAGCTCAGAGCAAAACTAGGAGTGGAGAGCTGGATCAGTGGCCCAGAAAAAGCATTCAAGAAGGGAACTAGATAGGAGGAGAGGGACTGCTGCACAGTGCCTGACCCGCTGTCCATGTCTGCTCATCATTCATCTCTGACAGCAGCCAGCCCAACCTGCTTCTGGGAGATGAACAGTGACAGGGCAGCCTGCCCTCCAGGGAAGTTCCATCCAGGCAGCTTGTCTGGTGCCCTATATCAGCAGGTATTGTGCTCCTTGCTTGTGGTTATAGCCCATCCTATGTAGTGTGATGTTTGCCTTACTGGTGCTATGCCCGGGGAGGCTGGTCCTGACCGAACATGTACAGGCTGTGCTGCAGGGCGTGATGCTGCCTCAGCATGGTGTGACAAAGGGAAGCTGGGCAGGTTAACACTGCAACAGAGAAGTGCAGGTCTGCATAGCAGCAGGGCAGATCCTATCCTGCCCATTGTTCTGAGAGCAGAAGTGTGCCTTGTTCAAAGCTGATGCCCATCGAGGGCAGCTTGTCCCACCTCTCCTTAGAACACAGGCAAGGGCAACTGGGATCCTGCTGGCCCTGGTCAGTCCTGAGTGGGTGACAGAGAGCAGGAGCTGACCCAGCAGCAGCTCATTTTGGGGGCACTTATAGTGAGCCCTGCTTTTTCTGGTAGCTTAGTCTTGAGGGGATGCAGGACTCTGGTTAGGGGAGCATCGCTGCTGCCTTTGGTGTTATTGACAGGGCAGCTAGAGGGGGCTGGAGACTTCAGACAAAACAAAACCAGGTGTGTTTGGGTTAGGAGGAGGACATTGTAGGTGTTTTAGTTCTTAAATTTAGTTAATCCCTTGTAGACGAGTTGATGAGTAAAGGTAGAAGGACTTGCATAGCAGAAAGAAGTGCTAAAGGTATTTTGCCAAGCTAAGGCAAAGCCCCGTGCATACTGCTCACATCTCTCCTCGGGGTTGCTTGGAGCTGCCACCCTCATTGGGGATATCTCTTGAGGGTCAGGTGAAGCACACTTGGTTCCTGTTCCCCTGGCTTCTCTCAGCTGAACCCATGCCCTGCCTTCAGTGATGCCTCAGTTTACCTCTTCTCAAGGCATTTAGCTCTTGGCTGCCTGTCTGGAGACCTTGCATTTTAGCTGCCACAGATGGCTCCATGGGTCATCCCTACCTGCCAAAACCTGTGCTTTAATTGCTTCTTCAGGAACTGGAACAAGGTCTGCAGGGTGCAACAAGTCCGAAGCAGAGAGCTCAGACTCCTCACCATCTCCTGCCTCCCCAGCACTGTGTTCTCATTCCAGTTCACAGTGCACAGAGATCACCTCAGCCCACCTCTTCATTAGGCTTTAAATTCAAAGCAGGCAGGGACTGAATGGAACAAGTCTTTCCCTTGTAGTGGTTCAGGCTGAGCAGGAGGACCGGAGGAGGGGAAGGCACATCACAGCAGCCACTTTGTGCTCTGCTTCACAGCTGCTCTGCTCATTGTCCCCTTTTATCCGGCACCCTTCTGCTTTACAGAGCAGCGCTGACGGTGTGGACAGCGCTGTGACACACACGCAAATGACAGCAGCAGCCACGTGCGAGGGGATCCGAGCACAGCAGCTTAGAGCAGCTGCCTCCTGCTGTAATCTCATTTCCCTGCAGCTGTGATTAAGGTTGCTCCCAATATAGCACCAGGACATGGCACAAGGGCACGTTTTATTGGCCTGTTAATAGCCGGCACTGGGGAAAGTGGTGGGGCTCCAGCTGCTGTTGCTACTCTTGCCTGTAAACACAGCAGTGAAGGGGAAGAAATACTTCCCTCTGCTGTGCTTTCCCACCACAGCCTTTGCTGGACCCTTCTGCCAGAGCCAGCTGTTAGGAATGGGCTCAGGCCTTGAATGTGGGACCTGTGCATCAAGGCCATGCCATCCTCCTGTTTCCATCAGCTAAGGAGCAGGTGGATGTGCTGGGAGAAGGGATGTGAATGACATGAATCTGTCTCCCGCTCTGCAGCAGCGTGCACCTTGTGGTTGAGCCATGTGTGCTGAGGAGGCTCTGGAGGTGCAGGCTGCAATTCTCCTTCACTCCCTGAAGCTGTGAGTTGTTTTTGGATGGGTGGCAGCTTTGTGTGCCGGCAGTGCCTGTGCTGGAGGAGCAGAAGCACTGTCTGTGCTGCACAAATGGCATTCCCGCCACAAGCGTTTGTCTTGCCAGCATCCGACCTGGGGACAAGCCATCCTTGTGCTGGCATATGTGAGGGGACAGCTGAGAGCACAAGCTGATAAAGACAAGGGGTGTCCTCCTGTCTGACTGTATCTGTGTGGGAAGTGAAAAAGTGTTTGTAGCTCTAGAGTAGGTACACGCTACATACAGCTTTATACTGTCAACAGATGATAAAGTACGATGCACAGAACTGCAGAAGCCTTTTCTTTTTGACTTCATTTCTTTTCCACGCTGGTTCTGTCTAAGCACGGCTGTCTGACAATATAGCTGTGGATTCATAGCTTCACAGGCGTTAGGACCAGATGGACCCATTAGATCAGCCATTCTGCTCACCCGTCCTACCTCACCAGCTAGGATTTCATCCAGCTCCCTGCCAAGAGCCCTATAACTTCTGGTGTGAACTGTGCCACAGGCTTATTTGCCTTGAGAAGTTCCGATGGAATAGCCAGACAGTGGCTTGCGGCAACTAGGAGGCATTGCCTGTACTGACAGCTTATCCAGATTTTTGGGTTAATCCCTCCCACCATCAGCCTTTGTTAAGGTGTGTGCCTTGTTGGCACAGCATCATCACTCGTGGTCCAGAGTATGTGCTGGGCAGGGTAAGCTCCTGCTCATTTTAGGACAAGTGATGAATGCATAGCTCTCTGTTCATTTTGCACAATCAATGGTAGATTCATAAAGATAATGACTATTGTAGTCTTTAATAAACAGAATTCATGGCCTCTCCTGGTGAACTTGACAGCTCTTTGGAGGGAAATGACTGAAAAAGGCATTGCAGAAGTAATTAGGGGAGCACAAAACTGGCACAATGATGCTGCGATGTAAGTGGGCTGCATGAAAAGGGGCCTATTTGCTATCTCCCTTTTGCTATTGTGATGACACCTGTGTGCTACAGGCAGGTTTCAAGTGCACTGACTTCAAACAGCTTGCAAGAAGCTTTGAAATGCACTTTTAAGGCAGTTGTGCCTGAGAAAGCCCCTGTGGTAATTGATTTACCCCAATTTAATGTGGCAGAGGATGAAGTGAGAGGTAATGCCAGGATCCAGCCTGATTTAGGACAGTAAGACTAGATTGTGAAGCTGCTTCTTTTGTAGAAATCTCTTTCCGTGTGTGGATGTGTGGAGGGAGCCTCGAAATCATCCCCTGCAGCCGCGTCGGACACGTCTTCCGGAAGAAACATCCATACGTCTTTCCAGAGGGAAATGCCAATACATACATTAAGTAAGTGATTTGTGCTTGCTTTGTCTTGCGGGGAAACAGAATAAGGTGCTGCCTTGTGGGGAGCAGGGAGCAGACAAGACACGGAGGAAAATTTGCTTGGAAAACTTTGCAGTATCCCTGGGCAGGAATCTCCTGAGCCAAAGGAAATGCAAGTCAGTACAACTCACCCTTGGGTTTTCTACAGTGTTGAGAACGTGACAGAAATAGGACACTGATGTAGTACCTTTCATCAGCACAGAGATGGAGAGATGGCCCCAGCATATCTCAGTGCCAGCTACCATAACAGCAAATGGATTAGACCCTTAGGTCACCAGAACACATTGGGCTGCACCTTGCTGGCAGGGGCAACAAAGGAACTGCCAGGGCATCCCAGCTGAAGGGGACCCGTGCACAAACACAGGAACATAAACTGAGTCAGTACTGAAACAGCCAGCTGAAATGAGCTAAGATCCTGGAAACAGCAGGCAAGGAAAGAGGCAGTCCAGAAGTGGGAATAGGCATGGGAAAGGTGATGGGAGCAGCTAGTGAAGTCAGGATGGATTTCCTCCCTTTTTAGAGCATGAGGCTGAATATTGTCCATTTAGTAAATGACAGAGGAAAACACCAGGGCATTTAATGCAGATTTGGTTTTTAGCTAAATTGCATATGTGTGTGTTTACACACCAGGAATTCCTTTTAGTGTGGGGTTCCAACTGTGTTTGTGAAGACCCAGCCACCTACAGCAGGGTTAACACTGAGCTGGGCTCTCTGCAGCTTTGCATGAGACAATTAACAGTGGGAGTGCAAATTACACCTCTCAGCTACACCTATATGTGATTTCCAGCCACGTAGTGTGTGGGGCAAGATGGGGACCTTGTCATCTTGCTTCGAAAGGATGGCAATGAGGGGCACAAGACATAGCTGTTATCAAGGAGGTGGGCACAAATTTGAGAGTCAAGGGGAAGGCTCTTGCTTTTAGTAGCGAAATAAGAGTCCTGCAGAAGAGGCTGGGATGTGGCAAAACCTCCAGCGATGGAATTGCTGCAAACCTGAGTGAAAAAGTAGCATCTGCGTTGCATCACCTGCAGGAGGAGCAAGGGGAGCTTGAATGGGTACAGTTCTTCTGGCTGTGCCTCAGGCACCAGTGTCTGGGACTTTGAGGACATCTGAATCAACGCCTGGGTGTCAGCCTCAGCATTTATCTCCATGTTTCTTATAAACCCCAATGAGATCGGGAAGCCAGACAAAAACACCGTGCAGTTTGGGAAAGGTTAGGTACAGATGTAGACGCTGTGATTTAGGCATCTCTTGAGCAAAAGCACTGAAGACTATTGCAGTGGCCTTATAGAGAGAGGAAGAAGCACCATGAATCAGCAATGGACTGAGAAGCAGTCTGGAGATACATATCTGTTAGCATTAGAAGCTGGGATTTCATTAACCTTATGGTATCTGTCAACTTAAAACTTAATCTTACAGTATATAGACTGAGAGGAGAAGCAGCTTCTGGCAACCTGATGCTATGTGGCAGCTCTGTTTAAACAGAGATGTTAGCAAAAAGTATCTTTCTGCCAGATACTGATGTTTTTCCACACAGCCTCAGTGCGAGAGATGGCTCAGGCTCCACTGATGTACTGGCTTCACATTCAGACTATCCCCTTTTCTGACCGCATGGGACTTGGTTGGATCCAGAGCCTGCTCTGTGGTAACTGCAGCTTAGTAGTGTGGTAACAATAGTTTGGAGCCTGGCCTGCCTTGGAGCAGGGGCTTGGAGGACTCCTCTGACCCAGGCAGGGATAGGCAGATAGTCATGGAATAACAAAGCTATTTGCAAGGAGAGTTAGAGCCATCTGAAGCCAACAGAAGATTCCTCTGCAGAAACCTGGCTGATGCGGAAGACTGACATTTATGCTACAGCACTATGGCCAGGATGGTTTATGTTTTGAATGCTGAGATTTGCCTCTGTAAAATCCAGGAATGCAAAGCAGGAGAGTCCATTCAGGATTGATGCAAAGGAAATACTTGCCTTCAATCTTTGGCAAGTTTTGCACCACTTTTCAGAGGTCCATCCCAGCCACTGGATATAGCCCCAGGCACACCTGCCTGGGAGATGATGCTTGTGAGAAGCTTCAGTTCTGAGTGTAGTAGCTACAAAGCATCCAGTTTGAAATGGTGAATTCTTCATGCAAGTTTTGGTCTGTTGTGTTTGGTCCCTGGAGTAATGAGGAGGAGGAATACCTTCTCTACTACTGAGGGGTGCGGTGGCCCAAAGGTGGCTTGAGTGAAAGCAGCAACCAAGTTGGGGATGGGGGGACAGTGGGATGGATCAGTCAATCCATCACCCTGGAGGCTTCCTTGGTTTCACTGTCCTTTGTTGCCTCCTTCAGGAACACCAAGCGCACCGCGGAGGTGTGGATGGATGAATTCAAGCAGTACTACTACGCTGCTCGTCCTGCAGCCCAGGGGAGGCCTTATGGAAAGTAAGTGTGTTTAGTGCCTGTCCCTGCCTGTGCCCTGCCTTCTGCAGTGTGTGCTCCCGGTGACATTGCCCTGCTGCGGAAACCCGCCTGTGTTGTTTCTGTAGTAATGCTCAATTAAATGCTAATGGTAGGCAGATGCTATGAGCACAGCAATGAAACATATAAAGCACTAGTCTGTATGCTGTGCTAGTTTATCCCAGTGAGTGAATCAAATCAAGGTGGGGGAAATCCCCTTCTGCCTATGTCCTGCCCTTGGTATTAGGTACAAGTACCTGTGGTCTCAGAGAAGGAGGGAGTTTGCCATTCATTCTGTGAACAGTCAGACACACCACCCTGTCAGGAGGACTGAAAGGGTTTGTGTTCTCATTTTTATATGCTTTTCTTTTCCTTAGAAAGTTTCCTTTAGACCACAGGGGGTTCCAAATTCAATCCCAAATTCCTTGTGGCTACTCTTCAATCTCCAGGATAAATAAATCAAAGTCCTAGTGACTAACCTATTTCCACTGAATCCATATCCTCTCCCCATCTGTCAGCACTGAACGAAGTAACAGCTCTGTCCTACTACATATATGAAGGTGTAGAGAAGATAGCCTGTGCAAAGGGAAGGTACTGGAGGCTTCCCACTGCTCTGTAAATGCCAGCTCAGAGCAGCTCCATAGGTAGAGGCTGGCCCAGGGAGGAGCTGGAGTTTGGAAAATGTCACTATACAGCAGGATCCCTCAGCAAAAGTTTTGCCCTGGTTAATGAAAGAAAGGAATATTTCACCATGAGATTAGCTTCTGCTGGCTTAAAGGTGTGTTTAGGCACTCTAGGGAATCAAGGCCTCCTGTAGTCCTATAAACTTAAACCAGGATATATTAATCTCCTAGTGCATTAATAAATTAATGCTATTTGCATATAATAGATACATACTTTTTTTTATGAACCATTTTTAAACAGCTGTACTTTTCCATGAACGTTTTCATTCACCAAACTCTAGACTCCTTGTTAAAATGGCAGTGTGTCATCGTGCCATTTTACCAAGTGAGACCTCCAAAGAGACTGGGATCAAAACAGCCACCCAAGCTCATGCAGAAGAGAGAAGAAAACAGAGCTGCTGATGCTCCTGTGTTTGCTGTCAGTGCAATAGCTGTTGGGATTCTGTCAGCCTTTCTTTTTGGTGCGTTGGGTCTCAGCTTCATGGTTTCCATTGTACCTCTAAGATATTTTCTTCCCACAGCATCCAGAGCAGAGTGGAGCTGCGGAAGAGGTTGAAATGCCACAGCTTCAAGTGGTACCTGGAAAATGTTTATCCTGAACTCCGGTATGAATGTGCTATCTCCACCAGTCTCTAGCAGGCCAGTGGGATGCCCCATCCTTCCTGCCCCACAGAGCTTTCCTCTGCACCTCCAGTCCCCTGCCCCAGACACAGTCTCCTCCTCCTTCAGACTTCACAGAAGTGCACAGTGAATTTTGTGCTGTCTTTAAACGCAGCTCGCTCACAGTGTGACACGGTTCATTTGTGAGCCTGCTTTCTCTAAGCAGTGTTACAGACTCCTTGGCTCTTTGCTGTAAGGCTAGTGAGGGGCAAAACACTAGTTATTTCTCTTAGTTCTTGGGGCTTCCTCAGGTATCCTCCTGCCCATGCTGCAGGACAGGTGCTATAGGGAAGTAGACAGCTCCCCTTACAAAAGTATCCCAAGGTGGAAAATCCACCGTAGCATCTGGTGGGTTGTCTCAGTATACAATTATAGAATGGTTTGGTTGGAAGGGACCTTAAAGCTCATCCAGTTCCAACCCCCTGCCACAGGCAGGGACACCTTCCACTAGACCAGGTTGC
>JANHGB010065002.1:0-37362 GCA_026283785.1 Coracopsis vasa | reverse complement strand
GCCTTGGCTCTGTGCAAGCAATGCTGGGCTATAACTAAAACATCCCTGTGTTATCAACACTGTTTCCAGCACAAACCCAAAACACAGCCCCATACAAGCAACTATGAAGAAAATTAACTCTATCCCAGCCAAAACTAGCACAGGTATTTAGTATTATTATTATTATTACTGCTACAGCTGCTAGGAAATTTTGGACCAGATTCCCTGCTGTGTTTCACTGGAATTAATGCAAGACAACTTTAGAAAAAAATTGAAACCAAGAACACCCTTTTCAGTCTTGTGCACAAGTGTGTAGGACAGAGAGAACTCCTGCCTGGTGGTACAGAAACAAAGACCTTGGCGTGGTTCACACGCCAGCAGCTGCAGTATAGCGTGGTGATCCACATTTGTCACTGAAAGCACTTAAAGTCATTAACCCAGGAATAATTCAGGAGTTGCAGATGGGCCAGAGCTGGTGCTATTTGTCATGTACTTAAAAATGCAGGGAGATCAAGTATCCCATAATAAAGATTGGCACTTGGCTAACTTTGAGTAGGGGATGCTTTCATGCATTGTTTCTTTGTGATATGTGTGTAATTCTGGGCAAAATGTTCCTTGGCTGTGTCCCTAAGTAATGCTGTAATACAGAAATTAAGAATAGTATCTGATTCTGACACCAATAGTAATATTGATTGGTTGCTATTGAATTTGCTTCCTGATAAGCCATATTGTCTTCTATGAATGCCTCATAATCATTGATGCATATATCTTGACAATACTTGCTGGTGGAGGTGCAGTGGCATTGCTCTCCTTTCACAGTTGGATTAGAGACACAGTGATGCTAAAGAGCTTGCCCAAGGTCACATAGGCTGTTCTAAGGAACAGAGATTTGAAGCCAGCATCCAGGTTTTAACTTCATCCTTTGAAAGTTACAGTAAAAAATAGGGCCGCAACACACTGTCTTTTTCCATAGATCTTGGGTGAGATTTTCTGTGTAACCAGGAAGTTAAGGGGTTGATTTGAGGGGTTGCTTTGTGTAGCATCTCCACAGAGAGTGGTTTGCTCTGCTGCCTTGCCGCTTGGAGGACAGAGGGGAGAGTGGTGGGGGAGGGATTTCTCTGCAGTAATGCTTCCATGTTTAACCTCTGTGTCCTCCTGCTACTGCTCTCCTTGTCCACAAGGTATTAACTGCAAGAAGAGGAGGAGGAGGAGGCAACCTGGACTATTACTCTTTGTTCTTCATACTCAAATTTGAGTAAGCTCTAACCTGAAAGTCTTTGAGTTTACTAAGAACATCAGATGTGTCACCTGAAAAGACACAAATACTGAATGATCTGATACACAAAAGGAATACTATTTCCATACTGCTAATAGTAGCTGTTACATGATTCATCTTTGTGTATAGTAGCATGTTCACATTGTTTCCTACGTGGCTTAGTCGTCGCAGTTACTTATTACAACATAAACAGTTCACTGTTTTGTTTTGTGTTTTTGCAGGGCAGAAACTACTGGATACCTTAGCTGAAACCTGGGACTTTTTCTTCAGTGATGTCCTGCCCATGCTTCAGGCTATTTTCTATCCTGTGCAGGTGAAAAATTACTCTGTTACTATAGAATCTTGAAAAACTGGAAAAAGCAACTTTACTGGTTCGTCAACAGATTGATGCAATCCTTAACTCTCTCTGCTTGGGCCAACCTCCCAGTGCAGCTGTTCTGTATAGTCATGTCATGCAAATAAGGTGCTTATGCAAACAGTTTTGAAGCGCTTGTGTGAAAAAGATGAAGGGGAACTTTGAAAACCAAAGTGGACTGCAGAGAGGATGGTGATTCCTTCTGCCAGTTGATGCTAGAAGTCAAAAAAGGTTATGAATATGCACACTGTGAAGTAAGTGGAGCTGTGTTGACTTAAATATCTGCATATGAATTTGTACTGGAAGTATTTCCATTTTTGAAAAGGAATTGTATTTCCGAGATTGAATTCTATGCTATTGTAAGTGCACAGCAATAGTCAGTGGAGTGAGGACAAATTTACATGGGCACAGAATTTGACCCCAGTAATTTTAGATCCACAGTAGATACTTGATCTGATTCTGATGAAGAATCAATCCTCTAATTTAGTGATGGCCATAGAGTGTTGTTTGTCACATAAATCCCAAGGAAATCCTTGTACCAGATAGGTACAAGTGATCTTCTGGAGTTGCTCCTAGATACCTAAGGATTTTAGTAGGAGCTTGGTGCCTAAACGTATTTGAGGAAACTTCAGAAACCTTCTTCCATTTTTCCAAGTGGACTTTATGTCTAAAACGATTGTGCCAATGTTAATGATATTACCATTTTCAGATAATACAGGCATGAATTCAGTGGAAAATCATCAGCTTTACACAGAATTTGATTCTGAAAGGGAAGACCTCTAAAAACACGCAGGGCTACTTCACCCATTCACTTGTGTCTTACTAACAAAAACTTTAAAAATGATAGAAATAAGATGGTATTAGAACACAATGAGAGATTTTGTGTTCCACATAATTCAAATGTAAGGCATTTGGACACCTAGAGATAGGTAGGCTCTCAACCTGGTTTTCTAAAGCACTTGACTATATTAGAACTCAGATGTTTCTGAAAAACGCATCAAATACTCACTTTCACTGTTGTGTTCCTGAAGCCTTTGAAAATAATTTAGCAAGACAAATCTCCTCACCTTTGAGATGGAAATAATTGCTTGAATTTTCAAAGGAGCCTAGAGGGGGTAAGAGCCTTAAATCCCATGCAATTTCAAATAGATCTGAGTGCCTGATGTTCTGAGGTTACTTCCAAGAGCCCAGCTGGTGCTTGTGTGAATTCAGTTCATCAGAAATTGAAGCAAATTTGCAGCCTTCAGTATAAACTGCTAACAAAGTGAAAAGGAATGGGTGAGGTGGAGTGGAATTGGGTCAGGCTTCTTTATTCCAAACTAAGATAAGTCAGTACTAGCTGCGTACCAGACCTTCCGGAAGTGCTAATATTTGGCTGGCGGCACTCATAACTGCAGGCAAGAATATGTATGTACAGCCATATATACACAAGTAAAAAACCTTGATGCCAGACACAGAAACAGTTTTACAGCACTTCATAAGGCATGCAGTGTTAATCTCTGCAGGCAGACCTAGCATTGTATTCTTCAGGTGAGATTTTTTTCAATGAGAATGTATTCTTGAACTGCAAAAAGATATCTTTGAAAATGCGTTATGAAACTTTAGCTCTGCTCGTGCCTCATAGTGAAGTCTTCCAGACTGTAGAGAAAAGGGGGATCCATAGGTGGGCTGAGTTGGGATTCCCACTGTAATTTGAAGACAGTAACCAGACAGTACTAAAAATCTTGAGAAGCAATAGAAATTCTATTTTTCAACCCTGCTTAAAAAAAACCAACAAACCAAACACACAAAAAAACCCAAACCCCCAAACCAAACATATATGATACTTTTTATTATTGTTAAAGTACAAAATACTCCTGTGCTCAGATATGATCCCCCACACCACACCCCGCCATTTTCACACACAGTGAGGCTCAGTCATTGTGTGCAACGTTCATTACTGCCAAATCAAATTCACTCTTCAGACTTGTGGGCTGCTCTGTGTCCTTTGTATGTTTCCTTTGCTTTTCATTTAGGTTTACCATTCTTGTAATCCCTCAGAAGTGGAGGAAGGAATTTTGACAGCGGAGTTTGAAACTCATTTTCACGCTGCTCATAATCTGTCTTGCTTTTTTTCTGTTTCTAAGGGGAAGGAGCCCTCAGTTCGGCAGCTGGCTCTTCTGCACTTTAGGAATATAATTACCCTCAACATTAAGTTGGAAGATGCATTATCACGTTCTCGGGCCAGAGTTCCACCTTCTATTATTCAGATGCTGTTAATACTCCAGGTAAACTGGCTACTTTTCTCAGTCTGTTTTCTTTATCTTTTTGTACTGTATTGCTGAAGCCTTCTTAAGCAGTCTCTGATTTCACTCATTCATTGAACACTTCTTATGCAGAATTACAGAGCTTCTGTGCAATTAACTGTGGTCCTGATACCTAAAAGTAGAGACAGCAGAGGTTCAGATCTCATGCCTTAAGATCCAGAGGGCCTGAGAGTAAAGACTTGTTTTGAAATTGGGCCTTGAAATACAAAGTTTTGCAAGCAGATCAGTGTATGTGGTAATAATGTGACTTACATTAAATGTTTTGTGTTACTGCATTAGCAGTTCTGGATATGAACCTTCACATCTGGAGCAGGCAGTTTATGGTTGAATCATGGTCATATTTGGTCAGTAGAACCAAATTCTGTCAAAGATGTTGATACAAAACCATTAAGACCAGATACTGTTACTTAAGTGTTAATTTCTTTTTTTTTTCAGTAGTAGTAGTAGTAGTGAGGAGAAACAAAATGAGGAATTCCAGGCAAAAAGCAAGCTTAAGATTTTTTTTTTTTTTTGCTTAATTAAAGAAAAGCGTGAGTTTGTGTTGAGGAGAAGAAATGTTGGGGCAGAAGGGAGGTAGAAAGTCAGGAGCAGATTCTTAGGGGGTGAGGAAGTTGAGGTTTTCTTGGCTGGTGATTTTTTTAATAGACAATTTGATTTACAGCAAATGAAAGGATGTAGTTTCTTACATTTAAAATGTTTCTTTGCTCTACATTTCCATATGAATTAGTTCTGTGTTTGAAATTGTTTTAAATAACAGGATAATCTAAAGGTCAGTGATGAAAATGGAGCAAGGAGTAAGATTCTCTTTGCTGGGTGAAGAAATGGTATTTCACCCCTGCTATCACAGCGTACTTGTTGGAGTGTGTATAATGGTGTGTTGAGCCTAGTTTTCTCAGAAAAAGATATGACAGGACTGCCATCTTGCCCCATGTCTCACTTCTCCCTAGCCTCCATCTTGCCAAATGCTTCTTGAAACTGCTGGCTGACTGTGGCACAATGACAGTAGTATCAGAGATGTTAAGATTTCTAGGAGCTTCATGGAAATTAGTATCTGGAGAGAGGAGAGGAGCCTCAGGGTAAAACTGGAGTATGTTTTTAACTGCATAATGAGACATCAAAGAATTCACATAATTGAACTGTGAACCCAGCTGTGTTAATAGACACCAGAGACTCCACATGAGAGAGAGCACCATCGTGAAAAACTTAATCACAGGAGGGTTGTCTATCAGGCCTCATCCCTTCTTAGATGCATTCTAAACCAGGCTTCAGCAGTGTCATTACTAACAGATCTGCAGGCTTTTTTGTGGTTTCTTCATTAGAGAGTCTGTTGGCTATGGGCAGGATCCAGCTTCAAATGAATTCAGTGGTGAGCTCGGACTGAATAACATCCTGATTTAGAAAGTTCATAGGAGGTGATATGGAGTCATTTGCCAGGATCAGCGCTACAAGAAACTGTTGCTTTGCAAATCTGCCTTCTTCAACAATAAGAAGTGTTAACAAGATGGATGCCTGTTTAGGGTAAAAGACCAAATCCATTCTCATTGCAAATATGCTGATGGAAATCAATAATGAAGTGAAAGGGAGTTTGCCCCTGGGCGTTTATTTCTGCATACGTTACCTACATGTGGTGGGGATGGTGAAAGCCCTTTCTTGGCAATAGCTCTGCCAAGCTTGTGGTTTAAAATCTAATGGAAATTACAGAAAAGGTCAAAAGAAAATCTGGGAATTAGCTGTTTACATGCTTAGCAGTGTTAGTCAATAATTGGATTTCAGAGCAAAGGCTTTTTCCCAGGCTCAAATGTCACATTAAACAAAAGCAAGTGTTATACATTTATGGCATAATAATGGAATTTTCTTGTCTTAGTTTAACTGAACATGTGAATAGGGCTGGAGGAGAGATGACAATTCAGCTGTCCAAAGAGCATATGGTGGAATTATGTGTGGGGACTTTCCATACTGGGAGATGGTGTCTCAGGGTGGGCATTGTCTAATCCCTATTTCTATCTACCTTGTGTATCTCTTCCATTAGAATCTCAGTGACACTGGATTGGACTCCTGTGGCTAGAAGATGAGTCTAGTGATGCTGACCCTGGACCAAGTGTTGAGCTTGGTGCTAAGTTGAACTATTTTTGTCCTGAACAGCCTCGTGCAGCTGTGTTACCTAATTAAGGAGTAGGCCATGTTCTTCAAGACAGCAGCTGTAATGTTAGCTGAAGGTCACAGATTGACAAAGGCCCACGCTGACATGCACCAGTCTGTCCTGTTAGACTGGATTAAAGTGGCAGAGATTTGGTAACTAATGCAGGGTGCATCTGGTATTGCTCATGTTTTAGCTTGTTGTAGTGTAGAGTAAAAGATCTGTCAGTTTGTCAGGTAAAGACAATTTCCTTATGGAGTGGAAAGGAAGCTTTTTAAAGAGGAAATGGAAGCTGCAGCAATCCTTGGACTTTAAATTCAGGAGGTAGTTGCTGATTTGGCAAAGCTCAGTAAGCACACGTTTTACCTGAGCTTGCATTAGCTTCACTGGCTTCAGCATGTGAGCAATTTCATTGACTCCTGTGAAGTTACTGACCTATTGCAAGTTGCACACGTTCCTTGCTTGCTCAGCAGGCTGCACTCTGTGAAGGAGAATAAAACAGTCCCTGCCAAAGACCTCCTGAATAGAAAGGCCTGAAATGAAGCTGCACCCCTTACTTCATTGTTTGGGTGATTTTTTTTCCTTCTTTGTATCCTTTTTTGTTGTCCACAGTAAACGGGCCAGCATAATTACAATGCACAAACTGAAATGTTAATCCTTTGTGGCAGCTTTATAGGCAACATAAGCTGATATGCCTTCAGGATATTCCTGTTTTAAGTTGCAGGGTCTTCAAGAGCAGAGTCATGGCTAAGTAAAGTAAAAGAATTATAGAATCGTAGAATGGTTTGGTTTGGAAAGTACCTTAAGATCATCTAGTTCCAACTCCCCTGCCATGGGCAGGGACGCTTCACCCTAGACCATGTTGCCCAAGACTCTAGATAGAGCTCACATAACTACACCGAGTAGTTGGTTTTGCCTTGATGACCTTTCTCTTTGTCTGAAATTAAGAAGCTGGAGGGAGAAGGATAAGCAGAAGTAGAGATTGGAAAAGAATTTTCTCCTTTGTGCTTTTGGGAGCCAAAGAGAGCAAAACTACCACTAGAGGGTAAACAATCTGACTTACTTCCCAAAGGATGTTGTCAAAGACAACCTTTGCCACTGAAACTGGAACATCTTTTCTCCAGGTATCTCTCCTGAGGTCTGAGCATGTTGGAGAAGAAGCATTGAAGAGTGTTTATCTGTATCTTTCAGTTAACTTCAGGTTTATTTGCATTCACAGAATCTCTCTGGGTAACCCGTGGTATTTAAAAACCCTAGAAGAGCACAGCATAGTATCTTTCGTGCTGAGGGATGAGGCCTCACTAAACATAAGCTCTGAAGAGAAAAATAAAACCTGTGGTTTCCTTTTTGGCTTCTCTGAGCTTCGTTTGAACTCCCTTGTCTGTTGTCTTTCTCTGTAAAAGAAGACAAAATAAATACATAAAACTGCCCAGTGGGACCTATTTGTTATCTCTGAAAAATTCCTAAATATAAGTTCAGCTCCTTGCACTTTAAAGGGGTGGAAAAACATTGCAAGAGCTGAAAGCAAAATCCAAACTTCTAGTTTTCCATCTCAGCAGCCACATAGCAAACTGAAGACAGTGTAGTGGTTAAAAACAAAACACCCTTTGCTATGAGAAAACTGCAGGGTCCTGCCTGTGGAAAACAGATTTGCCGTAACACTACAATATGTGTCAGCTGGGGTCAAATTTTTATAGCCATAGGCTTTCGAATTTGGTGGTTCCTTTTGAGAGGTTGTCTTACTAAGTCCCTTAGACCTGAAGCATAGGTTAAACAAAGAGGTGTGGGCCTGATGTTACAACATGCTTTTAATTTCTCTTTACCTTTTCCTGAATTCCTGGTTTATAACACAAAGTAGAAACCAATAAATGTGTTTAAAAATACATTTAAAAATAAAAAAATTTAAAATAAATCCCCATAAACCACATGCACTTCCCCTGGGTTGCGCATGAATGTGTTTTCTTCCTTCCTGGTGAGAGGGTGCGTTGTCTGTGTCATTTGCATCAGCCCCATAAGCACATAAGGAGTCAGGTAGGAAATCTTAAAGCTGGAACACTGGCTGACACAAAAGGAAGAGTCTTTCATTGCTTTGTGTTGACATACATAAAACTGAGAATCTGGTCCTCAAGATTTATGCCTGAAGAGTATTTTGTAGAAACAACACTCACTTCTAAGCAATATCCTCTCTCTTATTCTGCCTTAGTACCAGCAAGTATCTGTCTCTACCAGCAAGTGGAGTTTGCAATAATTAAATTGACAGAGTTTGTTATCCTGGAATGAATTTGTATTGCCGTGATTTTTAACAAGGCATAATATTCATTTGTTGTAAGAAAAAGAGCTTTTTGAAAGACAGTCTTGACCTTTTTGCTATTGAGTACTCATCATATTTGATTTTTAATTTCTTCATCTGGTTTTCATTGTTGTGCTAGTTTTCTGGTGCTGGGAATCATTTTTGCATGGAGGCAGCAAAAATGCTAGAACTATTTCATGTACATTGTGGGGTATTGCCTCGAGCAGGTTAGGATGTGCTATGTTAATGAGTATGAGACAAGAAGCTGGGAACTGACCAGAAAGTTCAAAACAGTGACAGCGGCACTAGCCAGAATGCAATGCAGGAGAGCAACTACCAACCATCGGCTGGCACTTTTGTTGACCAATAGTGCCAGGCAGGAGTGCTAAATACACTATTTGTACTAACCAAAGTAGTAACTGGCTTGCTTGATTGTCAGTCAAGAGTAATTCCCCTGCCATAGCTGAGGACCTTGATGTAAGTGGTAAGAATGTGAGCCAGTGACAGTCACTGTCTATCCATTTTCCATTTACAAGCTGTAGGCTTATAGTTAAAGAGGGAAACCACATCAGAGGTATTTTCCCTCTGTAATGCTTTTAGCTTTGCTTCCACTTGGCACTTATTTCATGGCTCACCACAAGTGTGTTTTCTCCAGGGGCAGTGATGGGGGGTTGAGTGTGGTTGCTGTTAACCATTTTGTAAGCCTGACTGACAGGGGTTTTATCAGTATTAATTCTAACATAGCCTCCATTTCTGCACCACAGAGGTTGAAAGATCTGCACTCATGTGGATCCTCTTTGTAACTAAGGCCAATGGAAGTCCATTGCCATGTGAAAAGAACAGATTTCATTCTGAAATCAGGTACTCTCCAAAACTAGCTCTCATCATATTTGCCAACACTATGTGTTGCCACTTCTGTAATCTTAAGCAGTGGGAAAACAGGAAGGCAATATAAAAGTATTGTAGTTGTTTTGCTTTGTTACATATGAGCCAGTCTCATGAACACTGTGGTGTAGTAATTCAAATGTGTGCCTTGTCCCTCCTCTTTAACAGAAAGACAGTGTTCAGTGGAACATGACCATAACTTTGTCCATGTCATTTAAACACAATTATTTTAGAAGGCAGTTGTGCATTGTGCAAACTTCCTTTGGGCATACATTAACACTGCATTTTAAGAGTACCTCACTTTAAGTATGAAGAATACCAAAGGTATGGCTTCAGATGGAGTTGGTCAAACACTGCAGCAGTTGTCTAGACTGCCCTGACTTATGATCCATCAGGTCCCCGACAGTTACTGCCAATTTGCTGTCTTGCACTTTGGTAGGTGAGAAGTGCTTACTTGTCCTGCTTCAAATTACTCGACACTTGAGCTGGGGCTAGAGTGGGCATGCATGGAGTTATGGTGTAGCTGCTGTCTGTGGCACCTGAGACTACCTTAGCCCATAATAATTTACTTGTGCAACCTAAGTGTAATTTGTTTCAGCTCAAGTCAGTTAGATGCATGTTGAACCTCAGCTAAACCAGGTTATCTATACTAAAATATATGTCTGTCTCCTGGAATTTGCCTCCATTAATGAAACTAACCTATTAAAACCACTATTAAGCTCATTGGTAGACAAAGCCTTAATCCTTAACAAAACAGAGTTAAATCAGTAAAATAATTCTTAACTTGAATTAGAATGTCCCTGCAGAACTTGTGATTTTATCAAGTAAGAGGGGAAGGTTTTAACTTAATTGCATTAATTTGCACAAATGTCTTTTGTGGAACCATTTGAGCCAGTAGACTAAAACTGGCATAAAAGATAGCTTAGAAATTTTGACTATTGAAAAACTCTGAGCAGGAAAGGTTCCCACGATGCAAGAATCCTTTGAGGCATGATGCTTTAATACTGTAATTCATGGGTTGTCTACAGGGGGAACATAAGAAAGTTAATCTAAGCTACCTTTTAAAGAAGATTAATTAAACCTCATTAAAACTCTGTATGGACACTCATTCTGAGAATTAAAGGGGTAGGAAGGGAGACAAATTAATGACACTTCAGTTCTACCACAGAGGCCTAAGCACAATTTATCTAAACAGTTTTCTCTTCTTAATTTAGCAAATATAATTTCATTTTCCTGAGTGTCCCCAGGTAGACAAAGCCACAGGGGAATCGTGGCTGTTTAGTTGCCCAGGGCTTTACAGGATGGGGTCCCAAGAGGGGGCAGTCACTTCTTGGCTTTCGCATCGGACCACAGACCTGGGACGCATCCCAGGTGCCACCAGCACCCTGGATGGTATCTACCAGCTATGGCAGAGATGGTACCCAGCACAAAAGGGGAGGACCTTTTGCTCTCTGTGACTGAGTTGTGTCCATGCAGGTAGCCAAGTGAGCTGATTCTGTGGTTGGGGTCACTGGTGCAGCACCTCCTGTTCTTCCTGCTGGTTTTCACCTGTCCCTGTTCACAAGAAGAAAAACACAAGTAATGTCCAACAGAAAGACTGCAGGGTTGTTTGTAGTATTGCATACATGGGCTTTCCCATGGTTTTTTGGAGACAAGTCAACGTCACTTTCCAGTCGGATCTGTACTGAGCTGCAGCTGGGTTTGGAGTGGTTTGGATAGTCCCCTGTGCAGGTACTACCATGCCTGTGTCTTCTTACTGCCTAAAGCTTTCTGGCTGAGCACATAGCTAGCAGAGAAACTTCCCACCAGGAGATTTCAGAGGCAGCCCATGTGCTTGTTCTGCTCCTTGAGCCTTCTTGTAGCAGACATGGGGCTCCAAAGTGCTCACTGCATTTTAAACACTGGTGCTTGCTGGTAGCACAGCTTCTTCCATCATCTTGCAGTCTGTTGTGTCACCTTTTACCTTCCCATACATTACTTTCTTATTCTTTTCCCTTCCGAACACCATCTTCTTTTCTCATGGGACAGAAGGGAAGGCGGCAGAGAAGCTAGTAACTGGCATCATGTTAGCCACATGGAGGACTAACTGTGCCACTGGCCTGTTAGACAGCTTCAACTGACAAGCATCTCTCAGTCATGTCCAAACTGCAGAGTCCTCCTGAAAGCAGTGATAACCTGAGCAAGTTATGGGGATGTGGGCAGCAGCTGTTGGAAATGCAGATGCTGTGAAGCTCCATTTGCCATCCAGGCAGTGGGAGCTGGAGCTGGTTGCGTTTTCTGGCAGGCAGCCATCTGTCCATCTGGTTTGGGGACAGATGAAGGCACAGCCAGAGGTCCTTTCCCTAGAAAGGAGGTGTCCCCGAGCAGCAGGCACTGAGCAGTTTGCCCACATTGATGTGAATGGCAACTTTGTGGAAGAGTCCCCTGTAATTAGAGAGCAGCAAAACGAATTATTTCCTGTATGAATTGTTTGTAAGCAACTCTGGCAGCTGTTTGCTTTCAGTCAGGAGTGATTTCTCCTGGGGTTGCCTGTTTCTTTGTCTATAGTATAGAATTTTATTATTATGGAAAGATGTGTTCCTATTTAAGCTGACAGGGTGATTAAAACAAATTACATAAAATGCCCTAGCCTCCACCTTCTCCCCAGAAGGTACACTGAGAAGGGAAAGAATTGTGAAAAGTACGGAAGCTTCTGCTTTGTAGTGCCACCCAAGCCCACCCCAAGCCATTCCTCTCCTCGTCTGTGGTTGCTAGTGGCAGAACCAGGAGCCCACAGGGACAGCATGTACCATGCTGGTGGCATGGGGTTTTCTGCAGGGGGCTTTGTGGTTTATTTCTTCCAAAAATAAAAAGGCTGTGTGTTGCAGTCTAGAAAAGACAGGGGGGTGATTGAATGAGTCTCTCTGAGGCATCCTTTCTCCCATGGTGAGTGGACAGGGTTAACTGTCTTCTATCAGTAATTTCACAGACTTAGCCTTAGCTCTGCTGCAGCTGTGGAAGAAACAACCGTGTGGCACAGTGATATGTGACACATACTGTGAAATTCATTAACTTGTCACTACCCAATTATTACGAGCAATTAAAAGGTAAACAGTTAATCACGTGACAGAGCAGGATTCAAATTACTTTATTTGATTTAAACTGTTATCTCTTGGCAGCCTTCTCCTGTTTCTGGTGAGCTACTGGGTGGTTGCAGCAAAACTTCTGCAGCGCAAGCTGACAGCGATGTGACAGGTCATGACTGCAAGTCAGCCATGTGGGTAGTCATGCTGAGCATCCCCAATACATCATGGTTTTGCTGTGAGAGAACCAGCTGGCCATGGTGGTGTGGTTTTGCTGAGAAGTAACCATCCATCAGGAGGGTGAGAGCTGTGGTGGGCAAGCCATGGGTGCAACGAGGGGAGGGGACTGCTCCTCACTCATGTGCTCTTCACAATGGATCCAAAGGCCTCTGATTTTAAGTCATTAGGCAGGGGATTGCTGTGCTCTTGATTCAAATGCAAAGAAAAAAGCAAGCATGCTGCAATCAAGCAGATGCTGCTGGCAAGAGGAAAAGCCATTGTTTAGCCTGGCTGGAATCTGTCAGAAAGGTATTTTGCAAAATACAGCTGCTGGAGTAGCTCTCACATAAAACCAATTACGTTTTTTCTCCTTGAGGAGCTAAGAGCTGTCAGCTGCTTCTGTTGCTGGCCACTGTGTATCTTCAAGCCTCCCTTCTTTCTAGTGCGGTTAGACAAGAGCCTTCATGCACTGTGCACTGTATAAACACAATGACAATATAGTCTCTGCACTAAAGTTTGTGTAGCTTGATGCCAGAGATGGTAGATGTATCTGGACAGACAAATAGGGAACAGGAGGAAACAAGAAGACGAACATGCTAAAAGTGATTTTATGACATATATGTTGTTTGCCTTAGTGGTCTAGGTGTCCTCTAGGGACAGTGTGGTCCTTCTTGCCCTCTTGTAGGTTGCCTGTTGGGCTTCAAGAAAAAAAATAAATCCTTCATTCCTCCTGTATCACTCATGAGCTTTTCTTGTGGTTTCCTTGTTTAGATGAAGAGAATAAAACCTTGGAAGAAGCATCGGGGTATTTCCGCTGTTTCTCAAAATGTCTGAATGGCATGAGGACAGATGTTTAGGCAGTATGAAGCTAATGCAGCTGTAGTAAAGCCTGTGTATAGTAGATGAGAAATTGCATAGTAGTTCTGCCTGGAAAGCTCTAGAACATGGTTACATATATGACTGTGTTGTTAACATTTAAAACAGAACCAAGGAGAAGGCTTGCTCTGAGGAGCTGGCTGTGTGATATTCTGTGAATTAGATTAAAGCACCAGCCAGCACTGAGGGGAAAAAAAAGGGACTTTCATTTCAGCATTAGAGTCATATCAACAAGAGGTAGGTCAGGGCATCTGCTGGTTTCAACCACACAGGTTTCCATTACGTAAAGACCTACCACAGTTGTTCCATGACTTGCTGAATGCTGCTGAATTTTGCCAGAGCATGGAGTTGCCAGAGTGCATGTCCCTAGTGGGTGGTAGGGATGAAGGAGGGAAGGTCTGTCCTTCAGAGCCACTCCTGTACTCTGCTCAGTGCTCTCTGCCTGCAAACTCGGATTTCGTATGCTTGTGTTTCTTTGTTTCTTTTTATCCACTACACATTGGGTCGCTGAGAGAGGGTTTCTGCTCTAGATCCAGTCAGTTATTTTCCAAGTATTCTGAATTGGCAAAGACATTTTTATTGAAATTAAATCATTCTGTAGAAATGTGTTGCTCTCAGCAAAGCTTTTGCTGCAAGCCAGGAGGGCTCCCTCAGGCCCAGGATGCCAGGCTTCTGGGCTCCGAAACTTAGGTTATGTGGGATTGATGGAAGCTCTACCTCCTTGTGCAAGAGAATTACCATGAAGCACTACTCATTTTCCAGTTACCCTGGTGGGTTACTTGTGCCTACACAGGCAGCAGGCTGAGGGCAAGCAGCTGTTCTGAGAGTTTGGTTGCCTGAGCCATTGTTTGGTGTCTGAGCCATGCACCTTCTTAAGCCAGGAGAGACTGGTGATCTGGAGGTGATCTGCTGCTTTCTGGCTCAGGGGAATGAGTTGTTGGTGATGAAAATGGTGTTGCTGCCAGAAATAGCAAATACTTTAAAAATCCAGAAGGCAGAGCTGACACATCTGCTCAGTCTATTCAAGGGTATTTCAGAAAAGAAGAAAACTCATGGAGTAGACTCAGTCACCTGTAAAGGATGAGGCAGCAAGGAGGATGCTGAGGGATGAATTTTCATTAGTGATTTAAAAAGGGAGTGTGACTGTGAAAGGCAGTATCAGAAATCCTCACAATTAGGTAACAGCAGTCAAGTTAACATTTGCAGCTATTCAAAAGCATTTCTTGAGTGTCTCCTCAAAAGAGCCTGGATGCACTGAGGGAGGGCTCTGCCATCCCTTTTTCTGTATGAGTACTCACCTGAAAATAGATGCAAGATGGATTTTCTTGTAATAAATGTTAAATGAGAAAACACTCAGAGCCAAGAGTAGGTCAAAGACTTGAATGTTCAGAGTTAAAAGCCATCAATTCCCCAGCAAGGTTAGATGAGCTTAATGTGTATAGATCAGCAAGAACTTCAGGAGGGAGCCTAAGAAGAAATGAGAAGCTTTATTCTCTTGGACATTAAACATCACATCTAATTATTTGGTAACTCGCAGGGTGATCTCTGCATGGGGCTGCACAAGCACTTCTGTGCACGTGTGTGCTTGCCTGTGAATGCAATGTGGCAGTGGTGAAGCATTTGTAAATGCAGGTAAACTAACTCCAGGTCAAATTTATTCCATAAACTGCTCTTCAGAGACACTTACCTCTGCATAGATTCATTTGGTGGGTTGTTTCAAAGTCATTTTAGCTTATTTGACTGAGATGATTGCAGCTCTCATCTGTGCCCAGGGGAGTCACTTAGCTGGGAAGCAGACAACCTCTAGTCCTAAAACTATGAAAGACAAAAGTGCATACCATTATTTTGTTGGATCTTTATTAGCAAACTGGCTGTTCATCTTCTGCAGGATCCTAAGCACTGTACTTAAGTCCTCAAAGGGACTTCCTTACTTTTAGTCGTTTCATATCTTATCTTCGGTCTTCATCTTCTGCTTTGTCTTTTGCAGTCTCATATAAAATGTCTAGTAACATTTTAAAGGGAGATAATACATTGGATTTCTGTGGGTCCTGGGAAGACTAGCCTGTTCACAGTCTTTGATCCTTTCTGGAAAGAAAAATCCTATTGCTATCTTTCTGCAGCCAAGCCATTTGAAAAACTCTCTCACCAGCTGAACACAAATCGTGTCTGGGTGTTTTGTCTTCCTTATCTTTTGTCTGTGTCTCAGTGCCACCAGTGAAAGGAAGAGAGAGACAGAGCAGCTTCTCACGCTGACATTGACATAACTTGGCACTTGCTGGAGATTAAAGTGAATATGACAAGATCTTTATTTCTGAAGCAGTCACAAGGATCTGAAGTGCTGACTTCTGTCAATATGGCAATGGCAAGCTTCTCTGCCTCTCCCTCCCGTGAACGTTGTTGCTATGAGAAAAACAAGAGGCAGAGATGAGACAAGACATGATTTAACCCTTCAAATATTTTAGGCTTTACCAGTGTGCCAGCGTCTTAGGATAAAATAAAGAGAGGAAAAAATATTGTGAGGCAACACTACTGAGGGCTCATAACAATACAGCCATGAACTGTGCAGCTGCATCTGTCCTTACTGTGCAAAAAGGATACTGGTGCCTAGGAGTTGACGTGTAATGCATAGGGCACAGCTTCCTGTGGTTCTAAACCAGTATAAAATTGTTAACCTAACAGGGGTTATTCTGCCTAAAAGCAATTGAGAATTTGATGTACAAGTCCTGCTTCTCACGTTTCCTTCCACTGTGAGATGTACCTGTTTGTGGGCACACATAATGTAGTCTTAGAGGTTTACTGAAAATGAGTTCATTAAGAATTCTTAGCCTCCTCCATTGGACTGAGATTGCCCTCTGAGAGGGGAAACTGCTTTCTTCCAGCTTGTTCCAGTCTGCAAAGATGTGTCCTCCATTTCCCCCCAGCTCAGGCACATTTTCTCATTCTGCTTTGGACTGCTGCAGAGAAACCCTCCACAGGAAAAAGGGCACAAGTAGTTTAAGCAGATCAGGTTCAGCTTAGTCAACACAGGCTTGAACAAAACAAAATCTCATCCCTGCTTGAAGCAGTGTTGATTCTGTTTCCTAAAGGTTAAAAAAATGACCAAGTTGTCTGCTTGGAATGAAAGTTGTATGAATCACCAGGGAAACCCAGGAGGAAGTACCTGAAATAGTCTGTCCTGGCAAACACAGACAAATGGGCTAGAAGCAGGAGCAGGAAGATTAAACTTTCAGTCCTTGACCCCTTTCTGCTCCCAGTTACTTTGTTGGAGGGTGTTTCTTTTGGCCCAGATGTCTCTTCAAAATGGATTGACTGATCTTGTAGTCTCTCTTAGTGAGCTGCCAGAGTTTACTCAACGTTTTTATGGGACTTGAAGCTCTCAGTTGGAGAGCCCTCCAGAAATGCTGAACCCCATTGAAGCTAGTAGAAGAGCGTGGGCTAACAATGTGCTCTTGCTGTAAAAAACGCTAATGATACCCTGGTCTACATTAGACAAGGGAGGTGATCTTTCCCCTCAGTACTCTTGAGGTCACATGTGTGTCCAGTTCTGGGCTTCTCATTACGAGACATGGATATGCTGGAGAGAGACCAACAAAGGAGTGTGAAGATGATAAAGGGACAGGAGCATCTCTTATGTGAGAGCTGGGACTGTTCAGCCTGGAGAAGGCTCAGGGGGATCTTATCAATCCAACAAATGCATGAAACGGGAATGTAAAGATGAAGCTAAGCTCTTCTCAGTGGTGCTCAGTGACAGGACCAGAAGCAATTGGTACAAAATAAACACAGGAGGATGTGTCTGAACATAATCTTACTGTGAAGGTGACTGAGCACTGGCACAAGTTGCCCAGAGAGGTGGAGGCATCTCCATGCTTGTTGACATTCAGAAGCCACCTGGACGTGGTTCTGGGCAACTGCTCTGGGTGGCTCTGCTTGAGCAGCAAGGTTGGACCAGGTAACTCCAGAGGTCCCGTCCAGCCTCAGCCATTCTGTGATACTGTGAACATCAGGATTTCATCAATATAAGTGGAAAAATTCATCATTCCATGGTCCTGTTTTCAACCAGTTTCCACCCTTGCTGGTTTGAGCTGGACTGCCAGCAGATGCCATTCAGCATAGTTCCACTTAACTGCAATTAGCATTCAGAGTTAAACTGAATAATTGTTGCTAACAGTCTCATCCTTCTCTGTCAGACAGCAGAAGGGTTCAGCATTGCACTCACCTGGAAGGCTGCAACTACATAAGAAAAACACTTAGTGAAAGTACCAAAGAAGTCCATCTTCTCCCCTGTTTAAAGGGCTCAGTAGTTATGTTGGTTCCTTATTTCTGAAAGCTAGTTATTCTATCAATTATTGACCATCTTCATCTTGTTGGCTAAATAATTTCTAGCACATATTGCTTATGCTTAAGGGCTACTGCGAAGTCCCATGCAGCAAGTTTTTACATCACTCTTTGCCAGAAGCACAAATGTATTCTACAGGAAAGCCCACGCTGAGCGTGCCTTATTTCCCTTTTTTGTCTGTGCACTTCTCCTGCTATCACTATTAGCAAGAAAATGTTGAATTTAGTTAACGTTTGATCTGACACTGCACAGCTGATTCTGTTCAGTGGGTTACCATTGGTGTCAAGGTTGCAAAGACTGAGAAGAATCTGTTATCACATCTGATACCTCCAGGAGTTTACTCTGCTGCTCTACAAATGTAACTAATTTGTATAATACTGGGGATTCGCTTTGCAGGGCTGACTCGCAGGGAACAGTTGGGCAGCTGGTGGGCAGTTGTGGGTGAGAAGGCCCACTCTAGCTGTTTGGGCTTCTGATTTTGTGTTGGAGCTCAGGGGATTCCTGCAGGGGTTATGAAAGCAAGATCTTCGAGTTTTTCAGTAGAGCGTTGTGCATGTCAGCTGGAGTAAATGTGAGTGGGAGACTCCCACCATGATGCTCCATGGTGCAGTAAGAGCAGCAGCTCTAAACAGCACTGTGGTCTCCTCCAAAGCATGAGGCTGTGTGGGTTTGGTCAATGAAAGTGCCACAGTGCTGTAGAGAAAACAAAACTTTTACACACCTGGGGACCACCCCTGAAGTCTTTTCTCAACCAAGCAAACGGCAACATAACTTCACTGCCTTAGGTTTGTGTTTGAGCATTGCAATATCAGTAAAGATTAGATGGTTAGCTATTAGATGATATTAAGTATGTGCAAAGCAAGATGGAGGGATGCAGACCTCAGTCCAGCATATGCCCATGTATCAAAACCAGGAGCATATGCTGTGCCACTAGTGGTGCGCATGTCAAGGACTGGTAGCCCATTTGTCCTCAATTCCGCCCCACAGCGATTTCATGCCTGCCCTGTGACCAGATTGCTCTGCATCGCTCAAGTTTTAGAAGGCTAGATGTGATGCGGTGAAAGGTGTTACATGCACCAAAATGGGATAGTGATGGCCTGTAAGGACACTGTCTTCCAAATCTCTTACAAGCAAGGCTGCTGCTATCCCTTTGACTAAAATAAGAAGCAGATCTTGCTGTTTATGTGGTCACCAGGGTGTGCACTTGCCAATTCTCCACCAGCAGTGTTGGCTGAATGATGTGTGTTTTCACTATAGATATTATTCTGTGTCTGCCTTGTGGTATGTCGTGTGACTTTTAATTTCAGTTTTCCCTGGGAGTAGTTGGGCAGCTATTATTATCTAGTGTTTGTTAGTTTAATACCACTGCATGTGTGTTTCTTTCAGATGTATTGATCTGACCTATTGTCAGTTAAAGAAAGAAATGTGGTTCTTAATGAGTTTTCCTTTCCTCCAAGGAATCTGCTGCTTTTAAGCAGGAAGTAGTTATATTTCTTAGCTGTTTTCCTGTGTGGCTAAGACAGGGCAGTACATGAGGCCAGGACCTCACTTTACATTTGGGTCTGACCCTGTAAACTCTTCTGGCAGCGTGTTTCCTTTCACGTAGCACTAGGTCGGGACTGCTTCAGCAGGTGGTAGGTCACACCTTTTTGTTGGTAGACTAGGGTGGAGGCCAGCCATCAAGAATGCCCCAGCAGACTGAGGTTCAGGGTGTGTTATTTGGCCATGAGTTGTATACAGCTACTTCCTGTCCCACGGGCAGAGAACTTCGCTCTTCTTGGCCATCAAGTCACCAAGAGTAATCATGGCTGAAATGACTCAACTAAATAATCCAGAAGTCTGGATTTTAGTCCTTTCTTCCCTGAGTCTAGAAGTTGGTAACACAGGATCTAGCTCATAGCTGTTCCTGCTTGGTGTCCCCTGTGGTAGAGCTACTCCCATGTAAAGCACCAAGATGCCTCCCTCAGTGCCATGTCCACTCCTGGCAGGGTGCTGGGCTTGGATCCTGCTTCCTTTGCCCACCCTGACCTCAGAGAAGAGAGATTTTGTTTATGTTTTATCTTATTCACATTCTATTATATTTTATTTTTCATTTAAAAGCCATCCAGCAGTTCGTCAGTTGAAACAGAAGGCAGTCTTGTGCACCAATACTTACTCATGTAAACATGCTGATCAGCTGAAGCATCAATGCTAAAGCTGAGTGCTACATCATTTGATCAATGACCAGTGTATACTTCAGCACACCTACATTTGCAGGTGGGCATGAAGTAGTTCCCACTGTTACATCCAGTTGTTAGGTACACTTAAAAATGGGAGATATCTTTTAATGTGTAATTTATTAGGTAAATGGTCCTATAATACTCTGTACTAAAGATGCAAGTGAAAAGATACTAGGTGATAGCACCATTTCTAGATGTTACTAGTGGTAACAGTAATAACATTAGTCATAACTGTAAACTTTAGAGGATCTACAACCTTTTCTAAGTACTCAGCAAAACCCTAAGTTACTGCTGGTCAGTTAAAAGCAGTTTGGTGTTTAATAGAGGTTTATGATTATTTTCAGACGGATGACTGGGGAGTTACCTGCGGCAACTTGCAGTTGTCCCAGCAGAATTGAAGCAGCCTGTGGTAGAGATGAATACAGGGAGGCTCATACAGCAGAGGAGCTCAGCATATGATGGAGAGCTTGCCCAGGGCCTGAAAGAGGAGATCAGGATGGATGTGGGGTATTATGAAACAGCAGATGTCAAAGGGACAAAGCAGAGGGTTAAAACAAAAGGAGTCAGGCATGAGAGAGTGATGGCCACGTGAAAATCCAGCTATGAAACCAAAGTAGAATAACATGAGCCAAGCATCAACGGGAAGCAGGTAGGTAGCAAAAAGAACAGCCAGCAGCTAGGTTTATTTCTAGCCTCTTGGCATGCATGAGACATCACCCTTGAAATGTGCCTGATAGCCAGAGGATGTGACAGCTTTAGCTGTAGCTCTTTTGTATCCAAGTGTTGTGATTTATGTGCTCAGTTCTCTGGTCTGGTGCCTTGCCTGCCATTAAGAGGGTGATGCATTTCAGGATTTTTTGGGTAAATAATTTTTAAGTCAATGTAACCCACCAATTCCCAAGGTTTCAAGACAGTTGGGTGCAGTGGTGAAAGCATCATTGTTCTGCTGGCTGCTCTTCCCACTTGGGAAGAAAACTTCATCTTTGTTCTACTTAGTGCTGTGCTAGCAAGCACTTATGAGCAGGCTGTAATTCGCAGAGCAGTGGGACAGAAAATGAAGCAGCCTGCTCAGTGGCCCAAGAGCAGACTCTGTTTCTGGGGCTGTATTTTGTTATTGATCTCCCTGGGCAGGCTGTTAACAGCGGGGATTTGCCACTGAAACAGCAAGGGTTTGCCACCTCTTTGCTGCCTAATGCAGGTGAAAAGGAGATGTTCAGCTTTGCATCCAGTTTTTGGGGTAAGAAGCAAGAGGCATAAGCAGCAAATGATACATAAGCTCCCTTTCTGCCACATGCCAGCGTTTCACAAGCCAGGCCTTTTCTGTAAGATGTCCTCCTACATCTGCTCACAGGAGCATGGGAAGCCTACAATTCTGGGTCCTAATTTAGCTGCATTGTTTAATGACATACCAGACCAGCAGCAGCCTAAAGAGTTTTTCATGGTGTGACTGTCTTCGGGGGTTGCTTCATGTCTGGGTTTTTTACCAGAGCCTGAGGAAGTGAAGTAGCCAAGACCAGGTGAAAAGTGGTAGAAGGCAGATGATTAATTTCTGCACTCCTTTGCAACTCACAGTCTGAATTCCTTCCCGATGGGCTGGGCTCAGTGCAGCCCAGTTTATGGTCATTTCAGAGCATTTGTCTGGAAGTGCTAATACTATCCGGTTACATTTTAGGTGTCTTCTCTTTTTTTTACCACAAATTAGGGGACTCCAGTTATGGTAATGAATAAAAAGACAGAGCTGGAGCCTTGGGGGCTGTGTAGCAATGCCGATCTCATTGCAGAGGGACAGAGGCAGCAGGCAGGCTTGCATCTTACCCCAAGTTGGATCAATGGCAGTTCTACCTGCTACTGTCACTGTTCATTCCCTGTAAAGAGAAGAGGGTGTTAAAAAATGATATAATAGGATATAGAAATCAAGGGTTATGACTGTCATTGTTTCATTGCCATGGTAAAATAAAGGAAGGACATTTGATACTTCTTTTTTTAAAACTTTTTTTATTTCTTCCCTAAGAAAAGTTGTGGCAAATGTTACCAAAATAGTTTCAGTTTCTGTCAGATTTGCAAGTCATGTACCCTGTGCTTAGATATAAGGTTGATAATGGCTTAGCAGGTTTTTTTGTTAAAACATATCTTCATTAAAAAATGGTCAAAGCAATTCATCTTTGTTGTACAGCATTCAAAAGGCTAGAGAGATCAGTAACTCCTCTTAGCCTCAGGGAAGGTTTAATGTTGTGCTTGAGGACTCTTCAAGTCCTTAAATGCCTGTCTAGAGTGGCCTCCGCTTTAGGACCATTTTGAGGCTTAGAGAAGTTCTATATATTGAAAAAGGAGGCTGTGGCCTTATGTGGGGTTACAAAACCCCCAGCTATTCTTCTGAACACATTTGTTTATTTTCAGTGCCAAAAGACAAACGTATTCTTTCCTCTGTGCTTTTATAAGAAGACTTGTGCCCTTTAAAAACTCAGTAGGAAGGAGGTTGTGGTTAACTGACTTAACTAACAGGGGTGGAAACCTGAGTGGTTCAATGTGTCCATTCTTGCTGGAATGACTTACAGTTTTGACTCATGGGGTTTGTTCCCAAAGACAAGGAATGTTTGTTCCAGCAACATACTTGAGTGCAGTAATGGGGGGTTTGCATGTGGTTGGTGCCGCAGTGCAGCAGACGGAACAGTAACTTCACAGAGTAGTTACCTCAATAACCTGTAGTCTTTAGGGTATAAGGCCCTTTTGAGAGTGTGTACAGATTTACATACCAAAAATAGTAGTGTATAGGGTCCTTTTAATGCTTTGGAACTACTACATACAATTCTGTTTCTAAATGATTTAATTACAGGTTAATGAAGTAAAGGACTTGGATACCATGTTACATGCAGAAATAATCTTTCTCTGTTCTTAATGCTGAGCATAGACCTTTTCCATTTGCAATGGTATTCACATATTCAGGACTGAAATCTCCATTATCCATGCCTTGAGAGTAGGGCAGACTCTTGTCATAATATTACATTATAATCCTTCCAAAGATAATGAGGTGACTGTTGTTGCATTTCAAAACAGTATGACCAAGATGAGCATTTGATCCAGCAGCTACATTCCTCCAGAAGTACTAAGGTACTTGCAGCTATTTGATATTGAACTATTTTGTCCCTCAATTGAGAAATAAATAGGTCAGGCAAGGCCTTTGAAAGGAATTTAATAAATATATCTCATACTTGCAGAAAAGCATGAAACTCTACTGCTAAAATGAAATTGGGTTCATGAAAGGTCACAGTTATCTTTTAAAGTAAGATTTTTGCATGTCTGAAGAGTAAATATTGCATTAAAGGTAAGGTTAGAGTCTGTTTTACTGATAATATTACAAGTTTTCTTCTTTACTCCAGATTATGATATAACTTCGTGCAAGCTAAGCAGCCAGCCTGCTAGATATGATTTTTGCTTTATTGCTGTATAGTGACATGCCAAACTAGTCAGGCATCAAGTAGTAAGTACGTGAAGAGCCATGAGCTGCCACAATAACAAGAAAATACTTTTTATTATTTTATTGGTGGCTTTTAAGTCCTGCCATCAGTTTCTCAGAAACTATTGTGACATGGATAACAATCACAAGTTGGCTATACAATGAAGGTAATTTGCCTGTATAAGCACAACCACTTACAAATTTGAGAAAGGGTCTAAAAAGGACTACATATATCTTTAAATATCTATAGATAACCATGTAGATAGATACATAGATATCTATACATGTATATCTATGTATACATAGATACACATAGATATATGAAGCATTTATAACCATATTTTGCTTCATACTAAACTTCCACCAGAAGTGCCTTCTACTGAATATGGTGTCACATGAACAAGTGATTTTACATGTGGCACAATGAATGGGGTGGAAACCTCTGGTGGAGAGAAAAGTTTAAATGCACCCTTGGAGCTGTCAGCTAAAGCAAAGCAAAAGCTTCCCCCAGCCTTCTACAGCTGGTCTGCTTTAAGAGGTGTTCATCCTTTCCCTTGAAGCGCCTTGCTTGCTTCAGCCCCGTATGGTGCTGAATTACAGTACCCTCTGAAGTGAGATTTGTATGCTGCTGTGGTAACAAGAATTGGCAGGCCAGTCACCATTTCAGACACTTGCTGTTCCTCATGCCCCACTACCAGTTGGTTCAGAGGTGCCAGTGCCACAGCATGCCCCTGCTCTGGCCACCCTTCAGCTGCATCCAGGGCAGCCCAGCCATGCCTGGGTTTCACTAAAGAAGTGAAATTGGAAGAATTGCTGAATTGTAAAGCCCCTTATTCTCGATAGGGTTGTGAGGCACCCCTGACCTTGTTACTACCTTTGATATATCTCAGCTAACTTGTTGTGAGCTGATGTGTGAACCTGCAGCTACCTTCTTCCTGATCCATGATGTTAAGGGCTCATGAAGAGAAGCAAGGGCTTCCTTACACCCTGTGACCCAACCTTTGACAGCCTACAGCCCAGACCCCTGGGTCAGGACACTTTCCAGACGTGTCACGTTAACACAGGTGCAGCAAGGACTAGGTGGCTCTAGGTCAGGGGACATTTGGCTTTGTGAGTAGCACACAGTGATGGTGCTACTCTGCCCCTGGGCAGGGGCTGCAGCCAGGCAGCTTGCTCTGAGCTTGCTCTGAAACACTCCTCTGGGCCACTTCCACTGGAGTAATTAATAAATAAGTGATGGTATCATTGTGTGGAATGGTTTAGGTCTGGAAAGCTGAGAAAGTCCTTGCTGACTATTGGGATGTACTTGTATTTGGTTAAATAGAGGCCTGGAGGATGTTTGTCATTGAATAACACAGCAGAAAGGAATGCAGGAAAAACACCCTTTTGCAAGTTCAGGACATGGTCTGCAGCTTGTTACATTCCTGCTCTCACAGGAGCTCCACACTGAGAAAATGGTTTAAGGGAACTGTCCCATTGGGCTCCTGCAGGAAGGCCTGGAACAATGGCCAACACAGGAAGGATGTCACAGGTGGATATAGCACATCTGTGCCAAGGTACAGAGGCAGAAGAGAAGTCACCATGGCTCCAGCGGACACCAGATGCTTTATGACTTTTCAGTATGTTTTGAAAAGCATCCCATGGATGATCGCAGAGTTGAGGAATAAGACTAGTGGCAGACTGTGTTAATACTTGGAGCTTTACATAGTAAAGGTAGTGTTTTGTACCTTCTTCACTTTGAAGGTGGGAACTGAAAGAGGCTGAAGTGAAAAGTGAGGTGGAGATTAGCTCTGCTCTTGGGGGACCAGGATTGAAGGTTTAGGGCAAGGCTGAAAAAAAAAGCTGATGCAAGTGGTTAGGGAGTTGGGATTTTGAGAGAATAGGATGTTTCTCAGGAGCACTGAGCCAATGGGCTCTCCAGGCCCAGCAACTGCAGCACAGCAGTGGTGGGGACAAGGCAAATCTGTGCCCTGTGATGGGAGTGTTGCAGCAGCTGGACCTTGGGGGTCAAGTTTCCATCCTCTAAGCTCACCCCAGGAGCCTACCCCAACCCAACAGAGCTGCTGAAAGCCTCCATGTATTCCTGCCAGAGCATCAGTCAATGCAGAAAATAGCTTGGGCTTTTGAAGCATTCATCAGAGAAGCAAGATTGTGTACCAGAACAGATAAGTCATAGGCAAGAGAGAAATCAAAAGAACTTTTCAGGCATGTAAGGCTGATAGGAAATCAGCCTTACGACTGGGCAAGGACACTTTTATCACTCATACACAGTTGTAGTTCTGCTAGTGGTAAAAGTCATTTTATGGGCAGCGTGGTACTAGTGACTTACAGGGTTTCATTCTCCACAACTGATATTTAGTTATCCTATTTCACAAGTATCAAAAACACTTTAATGTCAGAAAAGTAAATAAAACCTTATCACAAAGTGTCAGCATGAACAATGCTAAATATCACTGGCTTTTGCCACTAGTATTATGTATCACATTTAGGAGACTAGTTCTAGACGTAGTTGGTATGGGAGACTGCAGCAGATGGCCTAACGCACTGGCCTTTGCCAGTGGGTTATGAGCATGATGCAGTCATGAATATGTAGTAAGGTAGCAGGCATGTCACCCTTCTGAGGGCTGAAAAGATCTTGGCTAAATCCCAGCAAGACATGAGGGAAAACCCAGGAGCAGATTTCAACATGATAAAAATTGAGACCCTTCCTTCTGTTACTTAAAACATTTTCTCTGATATAGGCCAACAATGACTTGGAAATAATATATGCATCTTTACTAAGGGTTCTGAATTATTCCTATGTTATTTCTGTCTGATTTAAATTGGTTGAATAGCTATGGGATCATTCTGCTGTTACTTTGGTGTTTGCAAGCTTTCAGATTCACTGCATATGCCCTTCTGTTTGTATTTATATTTGTGATTCTCCCAAAGTTTTGCAGGACATAGCACATCTCCAAGGATTGTTATTCATTATTTAAAACCCACTGAACTGAAATCCAAATTCCATCCATTCACTGCTGGCCATTATGTATTTCCCATTCATAAACTTTCATCATGTAGCGCCAAGCAGCATTCAGGCATCACAGCAGCCAAGAGGTGAAGTAAGCCATTCACAAACATGTTGCAGGCTGATAGTCACCCGCAGACATTGGTTGGTGAATCATACTGAGCAGTGAATACACCCTGAACATCAGGATCCTTTCACATGCTGAAGGAAGTGTTGCAATTTTACTCATCTGATCTGCATATTGCTCTGTGGAGGCTTTCATCCCAGCTTGCTTCTTTTTACAATAATTCAGGGACGTATTATGAAATCTGGTATTCTGCTAAATTCAAGCAAACTTCTTGCTGAGCATGACATTTAGGATCTTAATTCTGAAAGAAGATATGTCAAATATATGCCTACATAGCAACACACTAAAATGTGAATTTACTTGGGGTTGCAAGAAGAATCCTACACATGAGTAATACAGGGCTGTGCTGAGACAATGCAGAAGCATGCACACTGCAGCTGTAAAAGTGGAAGGGAGACTACAGCTCCACAGGGTTTTCCTGTCACCTCTGCAGCCTTGTAAGCCCATTTGTGTGTGGAAGTGCGGAGTTAACAGCTAAGGACAAAAGGTGTTGCCTGTGGGTGAATCTTACCATGATAATTATGTGACTTTTGCCCGGATAATGGCAAGTGCCAGGGAGGAGGTGAGGAAAGAGAGACAAACCTCTTCACTAGAAATATTTCTTGCTGAAAATATCCTGGAAGAAACATTTCCGGGTGTCTCAGAGCAACAGTGCTGGTATTGCTTAGATGGCAGTGACACCCTGTGGTACCAGCCGCTGGTGCAGCCCTCGGCGGTGGTTTCTTCAGGAAGTCATCCTGAATAAAAAAAAAACAGGGATGTTTTTAATTCACCTTCACAGACCACATCCTCCTTCTTCCCTGAGTGCCTTTGCACTGAGCAGGGTGTATCTTTCTGGATTTAAATGTCCTGGAAGTAGCTACTGCCTCTTTCTGAGCATTTGTGTAGTGCCTGCATGGTGAGTCTCTCTGTTTTGACTCACATCTCTTGCCTTTACAGTAGGAGGAATCAGCTGTAGTAACAAACTGTTATCACATCGCAGTGCACCTTTGCTATACAACTCAGTGAAAATACTTGCTGCCATTCTGTTTGCCCTGCTGAGCAATGAATGCTGATGGTTGGAGGGGACAGTGCTCATCTGGGTATTTTCTCTCTTCCAGGGGGTTCATGAGTCAAAAGGTGTGACTGAAGATTATTTGAAACTGGAATCCCTAATCCAGAAAGTCGTTTCTCCTTACTTGGGCACATATGGTCTATATTCCAGTGATGGACCCTTCATGCACTCTTCCTGTATCTTGGGTAAGAATAACAGAGGCTTGATTTGACACAGCACAGGGGGCTTCACCAAAACATTGGCCCACACAAGTGGAGACTGCCAGTAATAACTCAGTATGGTCAGGCTCCTTTTTTAAGGTCATTCTCTTTGCAATGTGCAAAGTCACAGTGAACTTTACAGAGGCAGAAAATGAAAACAGATCATCATAACAGTGCTCATAAATGAATCTGATTCTGGAGTGTGTTTAGCATTTCCTTTTAGTGAGAGAGCTTTAACACAGGATGCTTTATGAACAGTGAGAGGAAGAAGCAAGAAGCCATTTCTACAGCGCTGAGTAGTACCTGTTCATTAGTGCTCAAAGATCATACAAGACTGTTTAAAACAGGAAACAGAGTAGGAATTTGGCTTAGAGAAGACTAACGGATAAGCCTTCAAACATGTAAAAGCTTTCTCCAGAGCAGACGGTAATAAGCTGTTCTTCAACCCACTGGAGATAAAAACAACAAAGTGGACCACACAGAGCAGGGGAAATTCAGATTACATGGAAGGAAAAATCTCTAATGTCACATAAACCACCTCTGGAGGCCGTTAAATCTTCACTGCACTGTGTACATGTCACATACATAGACATCTGTAAGGAGCAAGGTGGGTAAACGTGGTCCTGCCTGGTGGCAGAAGCTGAGGGATGGACCCTCATGAGTCCCTTCCAGCTTATTTTTCTGTGATTCTTTGAGCTCTGAAGCGTTCAGTGAAGGCAAGATTTGGAGAAGATGAAGGGTTTTTGAATATACCATGTAGTAATTCAATCTGTTGAAAATGCAAGGGGATGCTACCGGTGTAAATCAAAAAGGAAATGTGGTAGTCTCTGAGTAATTTAGTGTAAATACTGTGATGTCCTGCTTGAACAGAGAAAACAGAGGGGAAAATAAATTCAGTTGTGTGTTTCCTATGCAGTCAATTTAATCTGTTTGCTTGTCAGAAATGGTCAATAAGGTAAATGATTTTCCCTTGAAGCTGAGTGGAAAAATGGTTGTATTGCATTAGGTGTTAAAGAAACAAATCAGTTTTACATGAGTAAATAGAGGCAAATTATTTATGGAAAATGGCTCAGGATTACTACTTTGTATTCATTGCTTGCCATTAAAAGGCCACACGCATTTAAATGGAGCCCCAAATTGATGTTTTCAGAATACAAGCTTTTGTATGTTAAGGCAGAAAAAATGCACCCAAAAAAAGAATAAAACCCCAGTGAAATTTATTGTTAGAAAATATATGTGGTATTACATGACTGTGGAGTGCCTAAGTCTGCTGCTTTTAAACTAGCACATCTTGTTCTGTCCCAGTATTTTGGTAGAATGATTTAAAGCTGTGACATACCATTCTTGGGACTGGTGAGGTCACTGACCTTTTTTCTTCCCTGTCTGGCCAGCACACCCAGCCTTTCTTTCCACTCAGGCCTTGGTGTGAGCAAAAACCCAGAGTTCCTGTGGCAGGGCAGCCTTAAGGAACCATTTCTGTTTGCCAAGTCAAACTCCTAACAAATAAAAAGTCCAAAAAGTGAACTTGGCTCAGTTGATTTCACTACTGAGGCAGACACAAATGCAAAATCCAATCTTAAATACAAAAACTGGTGGTTTTAGTAGTACAGCATACAATTGGAATTTGTGTCCAATTTATACATAATTTTAGAGGAGACTGGCATTTGTAAAGGAAATTGTGTGGTTTTCAGCCTGACTTAAAGCAGGCAATTTATATGTAGTGGCAGTGGTTGAGTTCCAGAGTGTAATTAGGTTCCCTTCTCCAGCCGTGCCCCTTTCATGGGGATGGCAAAGTGCGAATAGCAGGAAGAAAGCTTCAAAAGTGAGACCTATTATTCACACCGCTTTTTTCTTTAGTACAAGTGAGTTTGAGCACTGAGGTCTGCAGTAAGTTTGCATGATGGTCATTTTGATCTAGCTACTGGAAAGCACTCCAGCCTTAAACCACCGGTGGAGGATCTCCGTGCTGAGTTGCTGCCACCTGCTGCTCATTCTTTGGAAAGAGCCCACTTGGTTAACAGGAGTAGTCATACAGTCACTGCCGCATTGAGTGCAGGTTTGCTCCCAGGAAAAGTTGCTGGGGCACTGCCCTCCAGTTAACGTTTCCGAACACTCTTGGTGATCTCTCCTTCTGTGGTCTCTGAATGATGCTTTGAATCTAAGTTCTTTAGTAAAAATGCCTGTATTAATCCTTGTGCCCTAGATTTGAAGACACCTGATTTTCCTAAGGTGGTAGAAAAGTTAACATTTCAACTACTATAAATTAGTGATGACCTTTACAGCCTCAACAAGAACAGAATTGCACTCTCTGTTCTTGCCTGAAGAAAGTATTTGCAATTGTATGTCAGGTCTCCCACAATATTTACTGGTTTACTCCAGCTGCTGAAGTTGTACGAATATAAGGAAATCTCAGCTATTATTTGTAAAGACAGGTTTGGGGTCTTCAATATGCTAAAGAAATCCAGGAAATCTGAAGCCCATTGATCTACTAAACTAGTAAAATGTATTCTCTTATAAAGGGATCTGTCATACAGGAAAAGCTCAGGAATATGACTTTTCTTTTTAACACTTGTAATTATTAGTACCATGATAACAGGTAACTTTGTAGATATTACTCTGGATCTTCCTCTGTTCACAGAAAAGCGGTTCTTCAGGCGTTCAAAATCGGGTGACATCCTTGCCAAGAACCCCGTGGTGCGATCAAAAAGCTACAACAATCCACTGCTGACGCCAGTGGCCGAGTATGAAACTGAGGGCATGGCTGCCAATGGAACAGGCATCCGAAGGCACTCTGTTTCAGAAATGACCTCCTGCCTGGAGCTCCAGGGGTACTCCAACCTCACCACCATCATGGACAACGGTTCCAAGAGCTCCATGACAGCCACAAAAGGCTCGCTGTCAGGAGACCAGGAAAGGCCCAACACCGGGTCAGTGCAGTGCTCAAGCAAACTCAGCACAGCTGAGCAACAGAAAGGACTCTTCCACTCAATGGATGACCCACATAGGTCTTTTGAGCTGGACAGAGACCCTTCCTTGATTCCAGTTCCCTCTTCCAGCCCTGAGAACATAGTGGATCAGATTTTGGAGTCAATTGACTCTGATTCTGAAGGCATTTTTATTGATTTTGGCCGAGGCTGCTCCAATTCATCAGCATACAATGTGGACGTGAACAGACAGAGCATCATGTGAAGGACATTAGGAGACAAACCGTGGAGTTTAATATAACATATGAAAGTTACTAGCACATTGAGTCGGACTATGGGCAAGCTATGTATATCTAGGGCAGAACCTCTGTTGTAGGTCATCACATCTGTACTGAAGTACACAGACACAAGTTTACAGCAGGCAGGAATCTGCTGCAAGGGGGAAGAAACTCCAGTGCCATTTCTCCCTGTCTCCCTCACTTTGCAGTTGGATTTCCTGTTGTCATTATAAAAGTAGGGGCTCAGAAGCTGACAAGTGTCTGGTGAAATGCTATTAGTACAGCTGGCAGTGTTTGTTCAGTAAAACAGCCTAGCAAATAGCTGTGTTCACTTTTAATTTTCTCAAGAGATTTCCTGTAGACAACAGGTTGTTCTCTGAACTGTAACACCTCAGCCAAAGTAAAAACATATCCTTTAAAAAAAAACAAAAAAGCCCAGAGGCTGTGGGCCTTCATGCCACAGAATCCAGTGATAAAGAAGCCTATTTTAATCTGGTACATCTTGTATGCACTCCCTTGCCTAATGGTGAGTTAAGATTTCTTGAAGAAAGGCCAATAAACAGAAATGTGCTACCTGATGTCACGCGATGCCTCATGTCTCATGTTCTGTTTCACAGCCAATACCTTGTGTCTGTGAGAGAGTTGTCTTGAAACTGGCTTTTAAGACCATGTTAATTTGCTCTGAATGTGGCACTTTGAAGAAATCTGTGCACTGTTAACTCCTGGAACATCCATTGTATGGAGCGATTCCAGCAGAATTCAACTTGTTTCCTAAATAAATAAAAATATGGCCTCTTGGTGGAAATTCTCATTATATATTTATATTTTTAAAGAAATACAATAATGCATATACTGTCAATTATGTACTGATATTTGGGGATTGTGAACCTTGGAGCTCTTCTCATCCTGAGCACTCCCAGCTCTTTGATTCTCCCTCACAGTAACATGCTGTTGTAAGAGCTGTGTCAGTGGTTTTACAGAAGACTGATGTACATGGGTAAAGTAGAATTCCTGATGCATAATAGATTATTGATCAGATGGTTTTCCAGTGAATAAAGAGCTACTTCAGATCACTCCATCCTAGGCATCTCCTCTGGAGGAAAGAGTCCGGTGGTAACTCCTGAGCTGCTCAGCAGAGACTCATCATCAGTTCAGTCTGACAGCACCTGGCACTTAGTTCAGATGCTCAAGGACTCTCCAGCTTTTCTCCGCACTTTCACTGCTGACCCCAGCATTCGCCAAACTCTTCCCCAGGCTTTGATTACATTTCTAGGCTCAGGGCCCCGCTTCTGATACTTGATTTCCTTTGGCCTCACTACTTGATCTTTTGTAAAGTGTTAGCTCAGTCTTTTGCAACCACCCTACTTCACTGCTGCAGATTTCAGCTTCCAGAGAGATGTGCAGGCTCCCCATAACACAGAGATTTGAGAACCAGAGATGCCAGCTGAGGAAGGAGCCCCGTAAATGAGGCAGGGGGTTAGTGTCTGCTTTGTTTCTTTGTGTTTGGCATGTTCAGCTGGGCAGCCTCCCCTACAGGTAGGCACATAAGTTAGGTCATATTTCATAGTTTCCTTCAGACAGAGATAATTGCTTCTATGTCCCAACAGTCTCAAACCTAACAGTCAGGGAACACACTTGGATGAGACCATTGGATGTGGGGCAAAGTCAGTGTGGAGGGACTTAACAGCCACTGGCAGAAACACAGGTGCAGCAGAGCATGCCCTCAGCAAGAGCAGCCTGGATGCCTGCGTGGCATCCCTTAAGTGGTCTCTTTAGGGTCAAAGCTCAAGCAGCAGAAAAATCTTCTGTAACCTTTCAGGAGCAACAGCAGCAGCAGCGTGTAAACCCTTCAAAAGATACTGACCAAGGTCCAGGACCATTGGACAAGGGCAGAAAAGCAAATCAAACCCAAACCAAACCCAGCCCTGCCTCACCCCACCCGCAGAACTGTGACTACCAGCTATGATAGGGTTGAATGAGTATTTAAGGAAGTTGGGTTCAGACCTGTTAGGATTCATTACTTGATGTTGAGATGTTCTGTGAGGGCTGCTGAGCTGAAGTAAAAGGCTTGTATTTTGGGGAATGAAGAGGCTTTAAATTGGCTTAAAGTAAGTTAACCTTATGATGGTGTAATGGAGCAGGCTGAGCTCTGCTCTTGCTGTGGCTTAGAGCTTGCTGAACTAAGCTTGTCTTTACTAGCAAAGGTGGTATCACAAGTGTTTTGGCTGCTGTGCTAGAGTTCCCATAGTGGGGTAATGCTAAGGAAGGAGCAAATGTATTCTAACTTAGGGGTTGCAGCTGCAGTTTCAGGGGTCTTTTTTAATTAAAGAAAACATTATTATCTTGGTGGGGTTGCTTATGAAGAGCCTAAAATTCTGAAGTCAAGAGTTAAGTTCTTTACTACAATAGTGATAGGGTGGCATTTTGTCTCTCTTTCAAGTTTATGTTAAAATAGGTAGGCAGATACAACTGTAAATTGAAAAACTGGGTGTGATGGTCTAGCTGATCCCTATGAAAGCCACCATCTCCATTGTCCTCCAAGATGATGTTTATCATCAGCTTGTTCCCCAAGAAGTAGCATGACTTGGGGCAATGCGTTCTCCATAGGCAGATGCAAGTGCAGCTGTGCTTTACCTCTGGGCTTTGAGGTATGTCTGGTTTGTAGTTGCAAGAGCACATGTGTGTGACTGTGCAAGGTGTGGAGTGGTGTAATCAGACCTGGCCCTGGGAGGACCAATCATGCGAGTGATGCTGAGCCAGGAGTGTGCAGGCAATCAAAGCCCAGTGTTCAGTGACTTTAAATGCTGCGCAGATGTGAGACTACCCTGATCTGTGATTCATCTAGTAGTAATCCCAATGCAGACAGGTCACGGATGTGGTGGTCTAAGAGGCAAATCATGAAGTCATTACAAAGGAAATATGTGGATCAAAAACTAGTGCAGGTTCTTGCCAAAATATATTTATGAAGTGATGGCTTTCAGCTTTCAAATGACGCTACATGAAGTGCCCCAATGCACCAGTGGTACTCAAGCTTTGTCCCTAAGGGGCATTCTCTGTATGCCAGTTATTCCTCTCCACCCTTTCTTTGTTACGATAAACTGTGGCATTTTGTATTCTAATCCAAAAAAATCAAAAGCTCTCTGCAATTTTTCCTGGTTGGGACGGCTTCCAAAATCCTACGAGGGATAATACAGAGCAACAGATAGCACTTAAAGCTCCTGTCATATGGCACTGCAGGGTGAGCATTATGCAAGCAAAAGGAACTGGGAGACTAACCTAATGAACAGCTGCTGAGCTCTGTGTAATACAGCTCCCTGGAGCACAACTGGAGGTAACGGAATAATTGGCTGCAAATAGTGCTGTCCAAATATAAGGCTTTTTTCCCTAAGAAATGGGCAAAATGACTTTACATTATTCAATTAGCTCCTGGCAAGCTGGTTTTGGTAGTGCTTTTGACTAAAACAAATGCACAAGCCCATACCATCTGAAGCACTAAGCTGTGGTGACAGAGACTATGGGCTGTGTTCTCCTAGGGCCACCATATCGACATGTGACAATACGAAAATATCGGATACCTCTCAAGTTCTGGTTAGAGATGCATGGATTACCTCTTTATTAGGATAATATGCTGTGAGAACACCTTGGAAATAAGGACGTTGGAAAGCTCTTAGTGTTATTTTTGGGCTCTGGTCTGCAGAGGTGTGACTGTCATTCCAGAACTTTTCTCAAAGTACCAAAATTTGGAGGTGGGGAGCGAAAACCCAGATATCAGTTGAGCTGGCACTGCTGCAAATAACACGTGCAGCTATCTTAATAATACAGAAATCCTTGCTACCATGCTCTCCAGAAATGCTAGGTTTACAATTGGAGTCTTTTTTGCACAAAGGAAAATCTGCTTCTAAAAGGAGAATAAATACATTTTGCCTTGAAGAGCTTTCTAACATCCCTTTCTCTTCACATGGTGTGGTAGCAACAGCAGCAGATTGCTGTGCTCAGTGGTTTGGAAGTTCCTAGACTTTTCTTCCTGTACAAAGGGAGGAGACGGTGCTTGGGGCTGGGAAAGCAGACCAGCATCTTGAGCTGGGCACAGGGTGGAAAGTGCCAAGAAAGCAGCAGTGCCATTGTGTCCCCTAAAATCCAACTCGGATTAGAGCTGCTCAAGACAATCTGCCTTAACTGGCAGCAGGCTTCAGGAAACCACAGACCACCTGGGTTTTTTTGGGCTGCTGTGGCTCACTTGCCAGCCTACCCTTCCCAGGAGGGTGATGCGAAGAAGAGCTGCCAGGGAATAGCTGCTGTAGTCATCCAGTGTGGCTCCTCGTCCCTATGTATGGCCTGAAGGACCTCAGGCTCTTGTCTGTTTTCTGGAAAAATTAGACAGAATAGTTATCTCTGAGAGATGGAGATTATACCAACTGATTGAACTCCTCAAGCTATTGAGAGAAGCCACAGACAGTGGTTCAAATGTTTCTTATGGTCCCAGGATACTGCAAACAAGTGGACGTGAACTCTTCCAGATGCTGTATGTTGGCTTAGTTTTGCTCCATCAAAACTGATGTTTAAACTCACTGGTTTCATCAGAGTCAAGCTAATGCATCATCTCCCTGAATTATATGTCTGGTTTAAAGCTGCTGCTTACTCCTGTGCATCACCCTCAGAAGCCACTTTTTGGGGTGATCAGCAGAAAGGAGCTTGCTTTGACTGAGTATCTTAATGTCATAATTACACTGGCATTTTAGTATTCTTCAGGCAAGTAACTTGACTGGTAATTAAATAATGAAAATAGCTTATTCTTTCACAAAGGGTGCACCCCTCGGGTCTTGTGTTGCATAATTGGATTAGCAAGTTGGCTGCTCGCCTGCTTATAGCAGCATTGCCTACCTGAGAGAGGAACTGCCAGGATGCCCTGCCAAAGCCAGAGGAGACAGGGAAGGGAAAACTGGGTGTGTGAACAGCCGTGGGACTGCTGGGGTAATAACCTGCCAGAAGTTTTTGCTAGTTGCCTTTGTAAAATTAGGTATTGGAAGCTAAAGTTGTATTTCTATTACTGAGGGTCTGCATCAGCATTTTCACTTTCAGGTTGCTAACTGTTTCAGAATATATTTAGTTCCTACTTATTCTGTGACTTATAAAATAAGTCCTAGCCCTCTGAACTCTGGGTTTGGAAATCAGGATTTGAAGGGAGTTCTTAGGGCACTGTTGTCTTTACAGTGAAGATCAGTCTTGGGATCAGGTTGGTGCGCTGGAACTCAGAAACTGAGATGGCTTAATTCCATGTCCTCCACAGGCTTTTTGCATAGATTTAAGTCACTTAATAGCTCTATACCTCTTCAGAACATGGGGATAATGTTCTTATCCGTCTTTCCTACGTTTTAAATTGCTGAGTGAATTGTCTGTTGCTTGAAGGTTTTGTGATAAAGCATGTATGACAAGGGGAGAGGAGGCAGTGTATTAGAGAATGATTGAACAAATATTAGCAATACAACCCTAACTCCTGTGTATTTAACTTTGTTGCAATCATATTCTTTTAATGTATCTGCATCACTGATTTAGGTCTATACATGATAATTAATCCTTATTTATGATTCATTCCCTATCTGTCTACATGCCTTGTTTGGCTTTTCTCCTCAGCAGCAATCTTTGCTGACATGTTTACAATGATGCAAGGCTGTTTCTTTAGCTGATGTTACCTCTAATACTCTGTGAGCTTTGAGCACCTTGTGGGGTTTTTCCCCTCAGCCTTTGTTACTTTGTTCTTACCAGCCTCAAGCTTCTCATTGCCCATTACTCTAAATATTTTAGATCCCTCTGAAATGCTTCATGTTCTGTCTTGAATATACTTAGTAATCCCCAGGAGCAAATATCTCTCCTTCACACTTCATCCATCTCTTTCAATCAAAAAACTGGAAGGCATTAGGCTTGATTTCCAAAGAGGAAAATTTATCTTCCCACTTGCGATAGTTTTGTGGAAAATTGAGATCATAATGCTCTGTTCTTCATGATCACTTACTTAAACTGTTTTTTTCCCAGATACAGGTTGCTATTTTGTAAGTGTTTGGATGATACCCTCAGGGTTATGTTAAAATACAGGTATGATACTTGCATTCCCTAGTTGTCTGCGACAATGTCTGTCTTTCATAAATACTCTATTATTTGCTGTGAATTATTAAGCTACTTCATTCTTAAACCTCATGGGTATGCAGCCATCTTGGATGGTAACACACTGCAGAAAGCTGGAGAAGTTGGTAACCTCTTGGGGTATCCACAGGCAACCTCTTTGCACAGTAAGATAGAGTAGTAATGAGGGGATTGACGACACGGACTCCGATGAAAGATCGAAGACCTTGTTTATTTTTACAAGCACCCTTATATATCTTC
>JANHGB010065001.1:0-10841 GCA_026283785.1 Coracopsis vasa | reverse complement strand
GAAAGTCAAAAACACAGCACTGCATCAGCTACTAAGAAGGAGAAAAATGACTGCTACTGCTGAACCCAGGACAGTATATTTGTAGGAAGTTGTGGGCAATACTATAGAAGGGAAAGATCCTACACCAGATTGAACTTTTTTTTCACTGACTGTAGAGAATAATTTTTGGTGTGAAACATGCCCTCAAGGTCACCTTCTTGTGATTTATTTTGTCTGTAATTAGTTAGTTCTCTACAAAAGAGAGACGAGAAGCAAACATACAGTATGGATGACGGGTTGTTATTGACCTGAAAGACAATTAAAATCAAGTAACCTGTTGGTGGTTATGTGTTCAAAGTCATTTTATCCCAGTTCTCTGTTAACAGAGTATGATGTAATGAGCTGGAGAACACTATTACTCTGCAGATGTACTTTTCCTTTACATGGAACGTGGAACACAGGAAAGGAAATTAGATAATGAAGATATGGAGTCAGGATATTACCAGGGAGTGATAACAATTAATCCCAGACACTAGGAAGCCCTATGTTTGGGCTTTTGTACTTCAAGGTGAGCTTAACGCACAAAGCAGATTTACAAGTACTACATAAAATCTTTTCCTTCATATCAATATAATTTTTGCTAGTGAAAAATCAAGCTGTTTTCTGAGGTATTTGAGATTTCATCAGCCATTAGGGGACCCAGAAGGAAGGGTAAACATCATTCCAATATTGCTGGTTAAGCTGTAGCAGTTTTCTGAATTACTTGATTGTTTTTTTAACGTAACCCTCAAGTAAAGAAGGGCTCAAGCAGCTCTACAGGAAAGATAGCATAAAGGATCATTAAATTTTGGAAACTGTATTTTTTTACCCACTCTTGGGCAGGGATTAGAAACTGTATTATCAGTTTTGCAGATGCCAGGCACTGAAGCTACTGTTCTGTTCAGACCTTGAAGCTTTCTATCCCCAAGGATACTTTCCTTAAGGAAACTATTGATTTCTGCCATCTGATGTATAGTCACTTACAAAGTATTCTAGTTTTCTTTCTGTGTGAATGACTTTTATGGAGGCAACCATTGATTTTTGCTTTTTTTGTAATAGGCTTTTAAAATAGTTCTTAAAAACCTTACATTTCTTCCTCTTTGGTGTCAATAGAAAAAAGAAAAGTGAGTAATATAGAAAGGAACTACTTTGCCATTGAATCTATGATGCATGTGGGATGCGCATATACAGACTTTATAGGACTGTTAACACAGTAGCTGTGGGTCTCTGAAAAAATGAGCTTATATTATACGGAGAATGTTCACAGTGAAGGAAATTAAAGTTAATAATTTGCAAGTATTCTTTTTATTTTATGTAGATTTCATAATGACATTCATGTTCTTTCATAAAAATTACTGACCTTTGTATAGCTAAGGCCTGCTTACTATAAATTTCAAGAAATAAACTTTTACATCAAGATGCTTGCTAGATAAAGCTCAAAATTTGTAAGCTTGCGTTTCGTTTTAAGTCAGGAAGAGCTCAAACTTCTATTTTATTTTATTTTATTTTTAGTTTTTTACTCCTTAGAATGTCTCTTTAGAACCAGTGACAACACATTTATTCTATTGGCTTTAATGTCTTTTGACACAGATTAGCATCACCATCTTCTGAAGAACCCTTATGTGTACATGCAACTTTGTTTGTCAATATCCATATGAACTTATTCTTTCCTTTCTTAGACACATGTAGATGGATAATTTGTTCTGTACTAATTATTTCTGGTTATATCTACAGACATAATAGTGTAGCAATATTTTAATGATGTGTGAAAAGGAAGGATGAAAAGTAAATTGTTTGATATTTCAGATTAAAACCCAAAAGATTAAATAATCAGGCATATCAAGCTTCTGTGAAACTTGCCTATGGGAGTTCTTAAAAGTAAAAATGGAGGGTTTTTATTTATGTATATATTTAGAATATTAATTGTTGTAATTTGTATATTATCAATCTATCCCTGTCTAGACTAAAATATGATGTTAAACTTCAAGAGGAGTGGAAGAGTCACCATGAATTATTTTTTTTTAAGAAGAATGCAATTTTAGTCATACTATTTAGATGAATTATTGTGCTACAGCAGATTACTGGAATTTACATTACAAGGTATTCACTCCTTTTAATACATCGTTATGCTGTAGCACAAATACTTCACATAAAGATGTCATGAGCATTGTTATTCTTAGTTGGTGCTGAATTCCTGACTCCATTGATAGCAGTGAGAGTTTTGACATGATTTGCAGAGACATATGAGATTCATTTGGGGATTCAGCCCATTGCTTGTTTATCTATCTGCTATGACTACGATCTGAAAAATTCTGCTGGACAGGAGCATATCATCCAGATAATTTTCAAGTTTGTTTATAGAAACTGAGAAATGTTTACACCTTCTGCCCATTTCACATTTTCAACTTTAACTGCAAACAGAGCATTTCCTTTGTCCCACAGACTTGTTTTTTTCATACTTACCTGACAGTTGTATTTGAGAATAGAAATACAGAAGGTTAGAAATCCATGAATGTTCCTCCAAAATTAGGATGAAATACAGCATGACTTATTTAAATACAGACCTTAAGTCTTAAAATATTTGACTTGCCTGCATAGTCAAAGGAAAGAAGCAGGTATCTTTGATGGCATTTAATGGAAGAACTTGCCTTCCTCTTTACTTCATAATTATTTTCATTTTGCATCATAGGTTTTAGAGACAGGGTGAAGTGGTTTTCTAGAACAGTAATTGAGTTAGTTGAACTCCAAACTTTTAACTACATGAGGCATTGGATCAACTCTTAAATGTTCCAACTCCAGCTTGTGAGATGTCATAATGGAAACACTACAGTAAGGTGCTAGATTTCTCCTCAGAGAAAAAAATCAGGTAATGGAACGGGCATGGAATACTTTCTTTGTATTTAATTTTTTGAACTCATTCTTTATCAAGGTCAAAATAGGCATAATTTGTTCTGTTTAGTTTTAGTGAACTTTTACATAGATTTTAATCTACTAAAGAGGTGCCTGCATTTTTTACACTGTCACTACTTTTCAAAAGTCTTCAAAAAAGATTACTAATATGCTACAAAGATGTGAGTGAAAGAAGTGACTGAAGTCATTAAAAAAAACCACGAATGGTGGCAAAGCACTCGGAAAAGATAACTCTCCTGCACATTATATAAAATAATGCTAAAGCTATTTACAAAACCGTAATAAAAACTTCAGTGAAATAAGCAGTATATAGGATTCTTCAAACCATGAAGACAATGGTAATTTAACACATTTTGGGATATAAAGACCCTAGCAATGAAACTAGTGATATCTAAAGTTATTTTAAGAGCTTTTTTAAAGATCTGGAGGCATAACACATTCAGACTTCTTGGGAAAATGTACAGAAACATACGCAACATATAGAAAAAGTTACAATTAAAAATGCAGTTGACTAATTAGAAAAGAGCATCAATAAAAAAAACAAAAGAAAAGAGAAAAAAAGACAAAGCTATGTTTCTCTTTTCTTTTGCGCTTCAAAAGGACACAACTGTAGCTTCTGTCAAGTACCTTTTTAGAAGTGTTTGTTCTGTGCTATAGCATTGTTGACCTTTCTCACCAAAGAGAAATGATGAGGTTATTTGGTTTATTTGGCCCTAAATGTTCAGTGAGCTGCAGAAAGACTTTATTTTCTTAGAGTATGTTGAATGCCCATGAAAATAAACAGATTTTTATGTGATGAAGAACAATTCACCTGGTGGTCTAGGTGAGATTAAAGACCTATATTCATCTGCCATTTAGAAGGACAAATAGATAGAATAGACAGTCATCTTACTTGCAATGAATTTTGCATAAAAGCAGAGTTCCATCATGAATTTTAAAACATGTTCTTCCAGAGCTCTCTGTGACTAGGGGATAAGCACATAAATGTTTAAATATTTGCTCAACTTTCAGTGCGAGAATATTTACTATTGACTGGACTAAGGAGATATGTTAAATAATGGAAGGTCCATAGCAAAACAAACCTAATGATTGAGTTTTCAAAATATTTATTTTTATTTCAAATTAAATTGTATTTAATAATAAAAAAATTGTATTAACCCTTTACTATGAGAAAGCCATGTCACTTTGTTTTGGGTTTTTTTTGCAGGTAAGTCCGTTACCGTTTTTGTGATTAAAGAGAAAGGGGCATGTTTCACAGAAGTTAATCAATTTTTTGTCTCATTGAATATTATCTAAGAAAGAATGATATAAAGCAGAGATCTCTTTATCAACTTGTCCCTTGTGGTATTATTTAAACATGGCTTATATCATGTCTCTGATTCTTACGGATTTGTATACATCTTGCGGGCTTACACCTTAAGTTCTCTTCATACTACAATCTATACTTAGCATTTTATTTTCTCAATATCTTGCAGACATTATCCACTTTGTACAAGTTAATCCTCTATTCCTATTTCTCAAACTGCAAAATATGTATGAACATGGAAGAGTTCCTTCCCAGCAGACATTCTTTCTAAAGGTGGATTTGTGGCAACCTTAATGGAAATGAAAGTGCATTTTTCTAGTAGTGCAATGATTTGCCTTTACCAGGAAGAAAAAAATAAAAGTATATGTTCTTATATTAATATGATCTTTTCTTTATGTTGTATTCTTGAAGTCCAGTATATTGGGGGTTTTAGGATGGATGTGGCAAATAGATTGATTGCCTTGCAATATCTTATGTTGTTATATTCCTTTTTCCCCATTTATTGCATTTTCTAGTTTTCCCATGACTGAGAAGTCTCTGATACTCTTGCATGTCATGTATTACCAAGACCTTTACTTAAGAGACATAAGATTCTGTTATTAAAACTCCTGGCAAAATTCTCACTTTAGGCATTTTAAGGAGGCAGAATTTCAGGGCCTCTTCAGTTTTCCAGTATGATGAAAAGGAATGGTGCAATAACTTCAGCACAAACTACTACGGGTCTCTTCAATATCCTAAATTTTTCTTATTTGTTTCTCTGAAAAAAAAAATAATAAAAATTCCTGGTTTCCAATTCATTTTCGTTCCCTCTGTAATGCTGGGGTAGAAGAGGTCTTTTCTTCCACAGGTAGAGAAATGACAACTGTAACAGATACACAGAAAGGGAATATAACATGTAACACACAAACATTAAATTAAAGGCCAGTTCTTTACCTCAGGTTTGTGTATAAGTCAGATGATCTTAATCTAGGCTGATGATAGATTAGAATTCTGTCTTTTTTTCCAGACAAAGAGATGAAGACATAGAAAACAAAGTTTCTAAATACCTCGTTTATATGGAAACCAGTTTGCACAGGAGCATTCCGAGTACTTTTTTATAGTGGCTATGTTCCCAGGGCTCTCAGCACTGAGGGATATACAAGACAGCTCAAGGGTCCTCAGGAGGTCATCTTGCCCACTCCTTTCTTTTAAAGACAGCTTGCCATATAGTGTCACTCTGAAAAAAATTGTGTTTAGTTTTGCAGTTCACTAGCTGTTTAAATAGGACTTTAAAGAAGTCCTGGTTTATTACCAAAACTTTGGAAGTGTCTTGTATATCCTTAGAAAGAGATTCATTTAGACAATGTTTAAAGATTACATATCTACTTCAAATCTGAGTATTCAAGGTCTGTTTAAGCAGGGTGTCTTTAGTAGTTCTCTTTTTCCATTCTGAAATGGAGCTAATTTCTTGGCTAAATACCTTTAGATAAGTGAAATCCCACCTTTACCAAAGTCATTTTTCTTTTTGAATGTTGAAAATAATCACAGTTAATGTAGCCTGAGTGCTCTCCAGGTATATTTTAATTTTTTATTATCTTCTAAGGAATCAAGTGTCCCTGAAGTATAATATATTTGATATGGCATTATTTCTATTTGAATAATACTTAACGACACCAAGACCTTTCTATTGTGTGGTGAAAAATTTGTGTTTAATTATAATTGCCAGCATATCATCAATGATGATTTCATACACTTAAAAAATGCAATTAGACTATTCATACTTGATTAGATATTTGATAAGTAACACTGACCTAATTTCAAATTTGTTAGGACAAAATCTTTTAAATCAGAGTAAATTTAAGTAAGTTGTGTACAACTGACTGATGCCAAATCTGTCCCCAGGCAGTGTTCAGCCACTCCTCGTCAACTCCCTCCAGTTTATATACTGATCATGACACTCTATGATATGGAATATCCCTTTGGCTAGTTTGGGTCAGGTGTCCTGTCTCTGCTTACCCCCCAGCTTCTTGTGCCCCTCCTCAATGGCAGATCACGAGAGACTGAAAAGTCCTTGATCAGGGTAAATGCTACCTAGCAACAACTAAACCATCAGGTGTGTTATCAGCACTGTTCTCAGACTAAAGTTAAAAACATAGCACTGCACCAGCTACTAAGAGAGAAATAAAAAAATCCAGGTGCCACCAGCAGTGACAGCTCTTTTGTACTCTAGGAAGAATATTGCAGTGTTAAAATGTACTACTCTCAAATACATTTTAGCACATTTCTTGTCTGCTAAGATATTCTATTATTTTCATTTGAGAGACTTCTTGAAATACAGAGAATATTGAATTAAAATGAGCTGAGTGTGTTCTGCATCTGACATCTCTACAGGAATGGAAATAACTAATTATTATTAGTTTGAGATAATTAATCGTGCTTGACAGGAACAACTGATAGTAATACATATCTAGTCATCTGGCAAATGAGGTTAATACTACCTTTCATAGTAACAAAGCAAAATATTTAATATCTTTGTCTTAGGATTTATCACTAGTGAGCCTAAGCTAAAATTAATTCTACAATTGGAAACCTGAAGAATTAATGTAGAAAATGTTGATACATGATCCTATTAGAACACTGAAAATAGAAAAGATATGATATCAATCGAACACACTATTTTCACAGCAAAATTTGGTTTTCTAGATTATATTTCTACATAATCTACTTCTATATTGGATCACTGTAAATGAAAAATGAATGCCCAATAGAAGTGTTAACATTTATATTTACTTCATTATGTATTAATCCAACTAAGTGTTTTGTCACAAGATTTCATTTGCAGTGCTGCACTTGGGGACATAAGTGTCTGTTGCAGGAAATACAGTACTAACTCCAAAACAATTTTATCTTTAATTTATGGATTTTTCACTCTATCAAAATACTTTTCAAATACTGTTGTACCATCTAAATGATCTATTTGGTTTTGGGGGTTGCAGTAAGTTGTTGCTAACCAGCTTGGCATCGCTTCTGACCCATTAGACTTAAGTTCTGGCTGAATCCAATGGACTTCAGGACCTGAGGGAGTTGTCCTTCCTGTTTTTCTATGATGCACATACATGCCCACACTTATGCCTCTATAGACACAGTCAACCACCCATAGATGAGCAAATAGCAGTGGCTTTACTGACGGCATGTTACACCCAAACACCACTGACATAAGTGTGAACAACAGAAATTACCTGATTCTGCTCCTATTTATTGCCTGGTCAAAGCCTGCTGGCAGATCTCACCACCTCCTAAGGCTCATACACAAGCTTGTAGGTACAAGTATTTCACTAGAAATCCACTTGGCTGCCCTATTGGCTATTCACACTTGGTTATCGTATGCTGTTCTGTCAGCGTTGCTCCAGATGCTGAACTTGGGACATATTCTCTGAACTGGACAGCTAAATCCTGGCTTGTATGTAAGGTTACTAGAGGGTCTAGGGCTGTAGGACTCCTTTGTCTGTGGCAATATGCAATTTTATCATGCTTCATTCTTTCAGAATCTCTCACAGGGCATGCATTCATTTAACAGCTATGCAGTCATGCTACCTCTAACTTTATTATCTTCACCTGCTGTACCCTTTTTGCTTCCTTTTCCATTTAATTTGCTACTTGTTATAATCAGCTGTCTCACTGGCAGAATGGATCATAGAAAAGGTTAAATGCAGACTGTGCACTTGAGCTCTTTCTCCATCCACCTGCACTGCAAACATGATGGGGAAAATTGCAGTAAGTTTGACTGCACCAATAATCCATGTCCATTTATTGCGTATTTCAAAGCATGCAACTTTGTTATTTTGTGACTTTCTTTTGAGTAGACTTGCAAAAGAGGAGGGTTTTGTTTGTGGCTGGGTTTTTTCCTAGATGCTCTGTACTTCAGCCAACATAACAGACACTTCCTAAGGGGTTGTCTAGTTCTAACTCCTTCCAGGAGCTGGGGAGAGCACTTCTGAAGACTGTTAATAAAAATATGCTTTGCCCACTGCCAGTGGCAGATGAGGTATATTAAAGTCAGCTACCATTTTACCTACAGCTAAATCTTAGCTGTACCCTAGGGGATCAGTATTTCCAATGGGGATGTATCTTCAAAATACTGCATTCCAAAATTTCACTTCAAGAGGTCTGCAAATAGTAGAGATCATATTACTTCAGATACAGGGAGGTCCCACAGGAATAAAATATGATCAAAGATTTCTTTCTAGACTTTACAGTTCCTTTCTGTGGCAAATAAGGAGTAAATGTGAACAGAACATTTGGGTTGCCTGAGGCAAGCTTATGAACACAGCTCCACTCTTTTTGCAGATTATACTGTCTTCTGTTTGGATTTGATAACCTTCAAAATAAGCCTAGGTTCCCTTCTGTAGTGTAACTGTCAGCTTCTGTAGTGATAGCTCTGAACTGATTCTTTTCAAAAAATGATACAAGGGCAATGCACAAAACCACATATTCTTGGAAGAAATAATGAGGTTGCACTTCAAAAAAGAAGAGTCAATTCAAACAAAGAAGCAATTTATTTTGGATTTAGTCTGTTAACATTTAGACTCTAATAATTCTACTTAAGTAGCAGGAAAAAAAGAAATCATAATCTTCCATACTAATTATCATGTGATTATGCAGTCTAAAATTTTTCTATTTCTACAGAATAAAAGAAAAAATTGTCAGTTTATTTTTGTCTGGGAATTAAGTTTTAATTAACTGATGCTGCTAAAGACCTGGAACATTGATCACAAAGGAGTTTTTTCTGCTTTGTTTTGGGGAATTTTTTTTTTTTATTTTTTTTTTTTTGCGAGTTGAAGGATCATAGGAGGATGTTCAACTTTACAAAAGAACAAAGAAAGGAAAAAATATTTGAGGAAAAAAGGAATCTCTAGAGGCATGTCCTGTGTCAGGCTTTTCTTTGCATTATTAAAATGCTCTATTTATAGATACACATACACACACACACATATATGTGTGTATATATCCACAGCTGCAGGTACTTAAATTGCAACCTCTGTCGTTATAGAATTGTGTATCAATACAGAAATATATGGTTTATGCCTTAAACAGAAATACTAGAAGAAATAAATTCATAACATATGATATTAAAAAATGAAGATAAATTTTAGTCAAGTTTGTCTCAAAAGCAACATAAATCCACTTGTACAGGTTCAGCAGTTTGTAATTTACTAGTATTATACCAAGTAAATATGTCTTATTACAAATAAATCTCTCATATTTTGTATTTTTTTCTCAAAATATGTTTCAGTGTAATTATTCCATGCTGTACCAAGTATCATTTCATGTTTTAATTTCTTTGTGAATTAATTTCTATTTTCAGTTCATATACTGTTCAACATTTTGAATTTCTATGGCATTAGGTACATATTACTAGTGAGAATTATTGAAGACAGTTTATGACAGTGCTATAAGGAGAAGTACAAAGTAGTGTACCTGAGAAGGAACAACCCCTGGTACCAGTATATGCTAAAGGCCACCCAGCTGGAAAGCAGAAAAAGACCTGAAGGTCCTGATGGACACCAAGCTGCAAAGGAGGCTAATAGCATCTTTGACTGCATTAGACAAAGTATCACCAGCGGGTTGAGGGAGGTGATTCTTCCCCTCTAATCAGCACTGGTGAGGCCACACCTGGACTGCTGTGTGCAGTTCTGTGCTCTTCACTACAAGAGATACACGGATATACTGTAGAGAGTCCAATAAAGGGTGACAAAGATGGTGAAGGGACTGGAGCACCTCTCCTATGGGGAAAGGCTGAGAGATCTGGAACTGTTTGGCCTGGAGATGAGAACCTCCAGGGGGGATCTCATCAATGTATATAAATACCTGAAGGGAGAATGGAAAGAGGATTGAGAGAGGCTCTTTTCAGTGGTACCCAGTGACAGGACTAGAGGCAATGTGCACAAACTGATACACAGGAAGTGCTGTCTGAACATCAGGAATCACTTTTTCACTCTGACAATGACCAAACAATGACACAGGTTGCCCAGACATGCTGTGGAGTCTCCCTCTTTCAACATATCTGTAAGCTGTCTGGACATGGTGATTAGTAACTGGCTCTAGGTGCCCCTGCTTGAGTGGAGGGTTGGACCAGATGACCTCCAGAGGTCCTGTCCAACCTCAACTGTTCTGTGATTTTGTGGTTCCATGACATCTTTATCATAAAGGTTCCTTTTTTAATTCAAATACTCCTTTTTGTTTCAAGACTGAAGTTCCAGTGAAGCTGACAACATTCAAGTTATTTTCAGAAAAGCAAAAGCATGCATATATATATATATATATATATATATATACACTTTTGCATTCAGCTAAGCTGAGAGTGTGGCAAGATACAATGTAAGCGTGATTTTTAATTTTTCCAGGAACAAAGTAAATGTTAACATATACTTCCAAAGAGATTCAGGATGTTGCAAGTAGTATTTTTGACTCATCCATTGGTTTTGGAGAAGTTTATCCCCAAATTGTGGGATACAATGAAGACTGAGGTTTAACTCATAACATGGGTATGGCAAGCTGTAGTACACCTCAATGGCAACCACAGACAGTGAAGGGAATATCAGTCTTCACTACAAAAAGAATTATGTAA